>JAEMWC010000529.1:582500-585000 GCA_016490735.1 Pachyseris speciosa
AGTGGTTGAAATTCATTTACCATACTTCTATGGAAACCAAAGACAGTTCTTTTGAGCAGTTTCTTAAAGCGACGAATATATTTCATTGCTCTCATTCACCCACCAATAAGTAATGGTCAGCACAGGCCAAAGCTTTCGAAACACAAGGAGAAAACAAAACTCATCGGTTGATCATAATCATGCCTTGTTTTCTCCTTCTTAACGGAAGAAACAGCGTGCTTTTTAATCTCACAAAAATTTAATTCCACAGTCAGTAAAGAACTCTGATCTTCATACATCCTAAAACCCTTGCTCCTCTTCTTAGATAACGGCATCTTCCTCCGAGAAGTGTTACTAAGACTTTTAGGTTAAAATTAAGGTTGTTTGTGGCGCTAGGAAAAACTGCTATGGTACCTAAATACAACACGATAACCATGCGACCGCCAACAGCTAATCTACAGCTACGTTAGCCTGCGTAGCTGGCGGTATTATGGGCGCGCGGAGTAAAGCTGCACATCAACATGGTGGCGGAGCTGCTGAAAGCGAGCGGCTAAGCTTCGGCAACCGAGCGGCTAAGCTTCGGCAACCGAGCGGCATAAGCCGCTCCTCCTCATTGTCCTCGCGGCTTCGCCGCACGTTTTGCAGCACAGCCGCCCAAACTTTGCTCCCCGCGCCAACAATACCGCCGGCTACGCAGGCTACAGCTGTGTTTTTTTTAGCTTCACTCAGCATTCAGGAGTTTTACGCAAGAGGCAACGTTTCGAGAATCTTTCTCATAATAAATAATAATAATATTACATCTACCATAACTATAACCACATTCCGTGTTATATTCACTTATTCCTAAGCTGCGATAAAAATAACCAAAAGATCCCAAGTGATCGGGCTCTTGCATGCCTAAACAAAGACTCTCAGTTTGAGAAATTCCGCTTTCTGACTACGTGACTATTTATTTCTCATGGTGAAAGAGGGAAAAGGACACAAAAATGCCAAAATACTAAATAGTCACGTAGTCAGAAAGCGGAATTTCTCAAACTTAGAGTATAGGAAACAATAGAGAGATTAAGATCGAGGTTTTTTGGCATTTCCCGCGAACCGCGAACGTCAAGAAATCACGTGACCAGTGCTTTGCCGTCAGGCTTGCGGTTTGAGGTTCACGTTTGTACGGCTAGGCCACGCTCTAGAGGTAAGTGATTTACCGCAAGGTTTTTTGCACCCTAAAACATCACAATCCCACGTTTGAGAGAAAATACTACTTTTTAGAACTCTTTCGCTTATTAATTATCGAATTCTTTTTCATAGAAACGTAATTTTGAAGACGATTTCTCAGCTAAAACAGAAGTGAACGAATATATGAAAACAAACATGGCGTCCGGCTATTTGTTGTTAGAACCATCCGCGAATCTTAAGTCCAAATATGGGCAGACGGCTCACGTGAAACCGCTAACCGCAAACCGCGGTTTGCCGTTTGTAATAAGATGGCCAAACCTGTATCTTAATCTCTCTAATAGTTCAATTGAAGCGCATATTTTGCATGAGACTCCGGCCTCAGGTCCAGTGCAGTAATATTTAATAGAATGTATTCACCGACAAACGGGAGGTTGTCGTGAAGCCAGTCGGTCACTCAGCTTTTCCAAAAGGTAGAAGTAGCATGACATGACCAAAATAGGTGGATTAATGTCTCCGCGGAATCATGGCAAAAGGTGCATTCCTCGTTTTCTTTTCTTCATTCTGATGGAACGCTTTTCTCCAGACCTTGGGTTCTACAAGTGTTCAGAGTTCGTCAGTTCCTCCACCACTATATTTAAAAGCCTCCCACGCACTGGTCGGTCTTAGGAGAGTTGCATCTCAACTCCCCCGCAAATCCGATCCGTCTACCAACAGACAACATCCAAATTTATAAGTATGAGTTTGTGTCTGTTCGCTAAAACAGTCATGCTGTTATTCAGTACTGATCTGTGGATCATAATGCACGCCCTGTTTTCTCATTCTTAAAGGGAGAAACAGCATGCTTTTTTTAATTTCTCAAAATTTAATTGCACAGTTAGTAAAGAACTTCGTTCTTTAAACATCCTAAAGTCCTTGTTCCTCTTCGTAAATAGCATCTTCCGTTCATCATCATCTGTCTTAAAAGTAGCGAGTTTAATTATAAAGCCGAGTGAAGATTTTACTGAAGTCGAGTCTTAAAAAGTGGCGCTTCTAAAGTGTTAAAAGTAGCGAATTGTAGAAAAAAGTGACGATTTCAAGAATTCTTTTAAAAAGTGACGATTTTAAGAAGTCTTAAAAATGTCATTCTTTTAGAATTCTTAAAAATGTTATATTTTTTTAATCGCCACTTATAGGACTCTTTTCTAGGTGGCGATTTTGTGACGAGGGTTTTTTGCTTATATGTCGAGAAGGATCTGTTACTCACGTAATTCGGTGATAAACTCGGCTGAGTATTCGAACTGTGCACGTGGAACGTTTAAAACAACGAGGCGGAAATTATGAACTCTTGAAAAACTAACTTTCGGGCGAGAAC
>JAEMWC010000529.1:590000-612336 GCA_016490735.1 Pachyseris speciosa
TTATAATGGGAAGGAGTGACTGAAATTTCATTTCTTGTTCCCCCTTCAATTGATTGCCCAACTTTCGAGGTGGAATTTATTTCTTTAACCCTCACGTACACGGATGCATAAATCCCGGCTAGGTGGACCAACACCACATTTACATGGAATTAAAGTTCTAAAACTAAAAATTGGAACTTTTTGTAATTTTTCATGGCTCAGTTGTGAAGCACCCTTAAAACGAAGTGAATGAGGTTAGCCAAATGGGTTCAGGAAAACGCCCAAGTCCTTTCCGCTGGGGACGATTTCTCGAAGCTCCCGGTAATTACCGGGCCCGTTAAATTGTCTTGTTTTCCATTCCAGATGGGAGTTTCAAAAGTTTTGAAAATTATACAGTAAAGTTATCAGTTAAAGAAACAAAATGGAATTCATTAGAGTTCAGAACACACCCTAAAGTGACTTTTCTTGAGGCTTTGATTTCAAAATACGGTATCGGGCCAGTTAAGTTATCGGGAATTTAGCCTGCGTAGCAGGCGTTTCCGTGTGGTTTCCGAGCAAAGAAAGACCGAGCAACAAGATATTAATAGTTTTGGCCGATGAGCGAAAAATAGAAAATTTCGAAAAACGCCCTTTGCTCGGTCTATCTTTGCAAGGAAACCACACAGAAACGCTTGCTACGCAGGCTACCGGGACTTTCGAGAAACGAAAAATAATAACGTAGCTGCTGAAAAACCAAGTTCTCAAGAATTTGGCTTTCCCTTTGTTATTGCAAATTTTGCGAGGGAAAGTGACTATTCCTCGTCAAGTTCGTTAATCAAGAAGCTTCAAGAGGAACACGAACTAAATCGTGCAGAATTGTGGGTAAAATATAATTTATTTAATGTATGTGTAATGTATGCATTACATTCGGCACATGAAAAGTCCGACGACTGACTCGGTGTCGAACTTTTGCCGTTCTATTCGACTGACCCAGTCGGATAGAACGGTAGTGTCGACCCGAATACAAATCTGTCGATCTTAATTGATTCATACGTCGAACTTTTCACGTACTTAATACCGAAATTAGGTTCGGTACATGAAAAGTTCGACGTTTGAACGTGGCCTAACTGGCTCCCTTATAAGTTAATAATATACTTACAGTAACACCAATTCTTCCATTGTTCCCTATGGCAATAAACTTATTGGAAACAGCACCGCGTATGGCTTTTATACTTTGCACTTCCTTCTCTTTTCTTTTTCTGTTGCCTTTTTGGTCGTCTTTGTCTTCATGTTTCCGTTTAGTTTTTTCTCCGCCTTTGCCTTCGTCTTTAATTCCGTCTTCATAATTTCCTTTCTTTTGATCAAATGAAACAACTTCTAGAATGACTGAAAAAAGAATCAACTCTGTACTTTCGTGCATAATTTGACGAAGCAATGTAGCGAAGAAAAAGTTTTTGTAGTTTGTTTTCGAGTTTGCATTTTTGATGGGTTTGTTTCAATAATACAAGATTTGCAAACAGTTCTCAGCCCATGTCAAAATGCTATTGATTCTATTATATAATAACATGTTCCAGGTTCTCAGTTGTTGTTTGGGGCGAGCGAAAGAATGAGCGGAGAAAGAGCGAAGAAAACCGAGTGTGGATTTCCACTAAAGTTTCTTCTCTCGGTCACCCAGATATCCAGAGAGCCTGAAACAGGCTAACTATACTAAGGCATACCCCAAACCATACATTTAAGACCCTCGGCTTGTATGATGAAACGGCGTTCTGCAACTCGTCAGTATTGCTTGACCATACTGTTTTTTCTTATCTCGAGGATTAACTTACAGTTTTTCTTTCTTATCAGTTTGAGAACAAAAAGTACCGTGACTCACTGTAAGGATCATCTTCAGTTGGATTAATGATTCCTTGAACTTCCTTCTCGGTGACCCGAAGGTAAGCGCCATTACGGCAAAACAAGAAGCTTTGTGCGGAGCATTCTCTCACCAAAGTATTCATAATGTGGCTCGTCAAAACTCGTCAGTCTATAAGCTGTAATCAACCTGCTATTAAGCAAAATGTTCCCAAACTCAAGACGACACGGTTGATTGCTTTGTAGAGTAGTTTCCGATCAAAAGAAAGAACTGAATACTGTCGAAATAGTTACCCTCCAAACATTCTGAGCTAAGTTCAAAAAGCCCTACCGGATACATATAATCAGAGCCGGTCCGCATAATTTGTACCCCCAGGACCTTCTATTTTCAGGAAAGCCTAGTTTGCGAGCCGCCTGTTGCCTTCCGGTACGATTTTTCAGAGCGCCTCCAAGGCTTGGATCTATGCCGCGGATGTTGGCAATTGAGCAAACGCATCGGCCGGCTTTGCTTCCATGCCCAATGCAGGGTATTTTAGGCTTAACAACTATGGTTTCAAAGTTTGTCCTGAAAGTGAGTACCTGACTATAAAATCACCCTTTATCTCAAGCTCTCCAGACTCCGTCGCTTGTCCGGGCGCGTGATAGTCTCATCGTCGTCGCATATCCAAATGAAATCTACTCCAAACAGATAACGTATCAGCTGAAAGGAAAAGGAAATCAAGAGCATGGAAGAAGGGTATTGTAATAACGACAGTGTCTTTGAATCATTGAGGCAATTACAAGAAACCTTAATTTTGTTAATTTTATTTCTCACGAGTCCTGTTGTTTGCATATAAGATGTGAAAATTTTAACTTAAACTGAGGAGATGTAAAGTTATAAGCTGGTCGAAGTATTTGCAGCCTGATTCCTTAATTAAATACCTCTTGATCTCAGAAATTAAATATCAGGCCGGAAACTTCCTCAGTGTTTTTTATTTTATTTATTATATTTATTTATTTTTTACTCAACCGCTTATTTGTATTTTTCCATGTTTCTTAAAAAGAGGTCTAAGCTGAGCAAAACACTGAAGTTATACATATGCAAGCAGTTACAATATGTAACCGTTTGAATAAATAGTCATACCGAAGCGAATTCGCTTCATGTCTCGACGAATTGAAAAACAAAACATGCCGCGAACAAAAACTTGGGGTATGTTTCTCTAAACGTCCGAGGAGTTCGGTCCCAGAAACTAGTTTTAAGGTTTGTTTCTCATCGATTGTCAATCGCTGTTTTTATTAATCTTAACCTTGTAATTTTCTAAACGTTTTCCCCTTCAAATTTGTTCAAAATTGACTGTCTGTCAATGACCACTGGGGAAGTGAAATAGTCTATAGAGTGTTTTCACATGACATCACGGCGGCCATGTTGGTGTCCCAAAACAAAGCAACGGCGGCCATGTTGGTGTCCCCAACTAAGCCTCTGGGAATTGAACGCTATTGTTATGCAAATACTTTCTTTTGTTTCAGTAAATCAATATGGCCGGTAGTCACGCGAATGAAAACGCTCTGTTCGGGCTGGAATTTTGAGAAACGCACGCCTGGTAACGACTGCTGACTACTTTTTCAGTCCGCGGCCATTGACCGGGGCTGATGCCAGAAGATAAAGCCGTACCGCTGACTGCAAAGTAATTGAGCCGCAGCGTAAGTTTAAATCATGTGTTATGCAAGGGGAGAAGGAGAATTGTAGGGGATTGTAAGAGGGAGTTCCCTAATATACTTGGCTGTGATCAACTACTATTTGGCGAGAAACTTGTCTATCAAGATTATCACATTCACTTACAAAAGATTTTAGTAACTGTGCTTCACTAAAGTCGAGCAAACGAAAGCGACTGCTGATGGCGGTGTCTTCTAAATTCTACCGGCTGTTTTGTGGATATGATTACTACCTTCGAGTCACTGAAGACAAAGTGGATGGAACCCAAGATATAAGCGATGAATATAGTGAGTATTAAAAGCTTATCTTTTTTAAAAAGCTCAGAACAACCACCTATGATTTTCGTTCCCAAAATGAAGCAGTAACCACCAGGCTAGAAAGCGATGATTTCGAGTTTTTTTCATTTTCGATACTACACCATGACAGGCATAATCGCTACTGATATATGATAAAACTCCTATAAACTGAAAATACACGCTTGAAGTAGGTCACGTTTGTAAAAGGAGATTTATGCTTGAGACTTACGGCAACAACAAACGAAACTTGATGATTACGTTTACACTGAGCAACTTGATGCCATAGCGGACAGTGGCAGTGCAGCGCAGAGAAAAGCTCACTACTTTTATGTGTTCTCTTATGATGCGCGACAAATCTTCAAATCACTAATTCGCCGGTCACGGGGTCCTGGTTTGTTCACCAATTTGATAACATATCTTTTCTGAAAAAAGTTACAATTTTCAGGGACACAAAAAGCAGTGTGTAGTGACTAAGAACTTTAATGTGTAGGCTCAGCTCGGGAGGACGCTTTTAATACAGTCGAACCTCTGGTTGCGACCATCTCTCCTCAGCGACCAGCTTTCCAACATACCGAATGTTTCCAAGTCAAATCATTATATTTGAAACCTCTTGTAAGCGACCACCTCTCGTAAACGACCGCGACCACTTTTGGAACTAAAAGTTTGAGATTTTCTTTTGTTTTCAACGTTCCGTAAGCGACCACTTGACAGAAAATAGAGAGGAAATTGGACATTAAGGTGTTGTAACATGATCTCATTCCTGGGTAGTACAAGAGATGGAAATTTCTCAATGGGGCATACCGGTTTTGTTTCTCGAAATTGACTTTTCTACATGAATAAAATTTAAAAATTTAAAGAAAAATACACAGCCAGTCAACTCTCCGCTAACGGACACTCTCGTAAGCGGACAGCTCTACTTACGGACACTTTTTTCAATTCCCCTTTTCACCTCCCAGTCAAACTCTCTATTTACATATTCCCGTAAGCGGACATTCTCTCGTTAGCCGACGCGGACAGTTTTGAAAATGAAAAACTGGATTTTTCTTTTGTTTACTCCCTCTCGTAAGCGGCCACCCCATGTATAATAATTGACACTTGGCAATGAAATTTGTCTTTAATTTGCAATTAATCAACAAAAATACCATATGACCTTTGACAGAGCATAAAAACAGTGGAGATCGATTTTGTCAAATCTCCATTTTTCCGCGGGAAAGAAAGCTGTCAAACGAAAACAAAAAAGTTATCACATGGGTTTAGATGGGCATTGGCGCATAAGGTAAGTCTCCGTTGATACCATATAAAAAAATACATCCGATTATAACCCCCCCCCCCACCGATATAAGTCCCCTGTAGTAACTGTTCAGTGTTTTATATCGAACTGAAGTTGATTTAAAGCTTTATTACACCCATTTTGAAATCACTGGTGAACCTTGCAATCTGATTGGCTCTCAACAGTGCAATTTATTCCCAAATTGCACCATTTTTTACTCTAAATCGCATCCTTTCTGTAACTCATCAAAATGAAAGTGGAATAATACTAACCTATCAAACTTCATGGATAAACAAATATTAATAATTGACAAAAAACTGTGTGATTTCGAAATGGGTGTAATAAAGTGGTAATTGAACTTCGTGTCATGCAATTTTGGTCTGAAATCATACTTGTGATTTCAAATCAAACTCGCGCTGCGCGCTCGTTCGATTTTGAAATCACGCGTATGATTTCAGACCAAATTGCACTCCACTCAGTTCAATTACCATTATAAATTTAAAACCAATACATGACAAACGTTGAGCGAAGCGAAGCGAAGCGAAGCGAAGAGTGGCGTACGGTCGTACTTTCTTTACTCCGCGATAATTGCTTTAATTTCTTAGTGAATCTTGTTTTACACTCAATTTTTGTTATCGCTATTTGCCATTTACGACTCTAACTAAATTAACTATGCCTGAAACTCGCACCACGAAGGCTGCTAGCACTCAAGGAGCTGATTCCGCGGGATCTGAACTTGTCACAATGGCGACACTGAGGGAGTTGTTGAAAGTGCAACGTAAACGCACGGCTAGATTCCGTCATCGGCCAAGTCGCAGAAATCAAAGCTAGACTAGATATTTACGAGCAAGACACTGGCGACTTGAAGGTGAGCCTCGAGTTCTCCCAGAAAGATATCAAGGACTTGAAACCATGCTCATCCCGACTGCATGAGGTCGAAGAAGAGATTGAAAAGATGTGCGGTTCCCTCGATTACCACACTGATAAGATCGAATATCTGGAGAACCAAAGTAGAAGGAGTAATATTCGAATAGACGGCATTCGAGAGGAAGAAGCAGAAACTTGGGACAACACCTAAACCAAAGTAAAGGAGATACTCAAAGAGAAGCTTAACCTCGATGAAGAACCGGATATCGAGCGGGCTCATCGAGTCGGCAGAAGAGCAAATGCTACAACTGGCTCCCTAAGACGTCCAAGGACCATCGTTTGTCGCCTCCGCGATTGGAAGCAAAAAGAACAGATCATCAGAAGTGCAAGGAGAATCAAGCCCCCTGGAATTTTTGTTAATGAAGACCTGGCACAAGAAACCCTTGACAAGAGGGAAGAGCAGCGTCCTAAGTTTGAAGAAGCAAGAAGAAACGGGAAAATAGCCTATTTCGTTTTAGACCGGCTGTTATTAAAGACAGAATTGAGCGTCCCAGTTAAGTAGCTGTGTAGTTTTGTGCTTTAGCTTTCTATAATATTTATAGTATGTATTTATATGTTTATTATTTATTAGCCATGGCTTCGATTCCTGATCACACTTTACCTTTTAATGCTTTAGACGATTATAGTTTTAACCTTGCAATTTACGAACTTCAACATGGCCCGGTCCGTTATGATCCTGACACACTTTCCAGCTTAAATTACGATCCTTTATTTTCAAGTCACAATCTTTCCCTGACTCGTTCTGACGATATAGATCCTGATGTTAATTTCTGCACAGACGACGTCCATTGTGATTACTACATTGAAGATAAATTTAACGAAATGTTGAGAAATGATAATTTATGTGATGAAGATTTTTCGCTTCTACACCTAAATATTCGTAGTCTTCAACGTAATCTAAACAGCCTTTCTATTCTTTTGACATGCTTGAATATTAAGTTCTCTTTAATTGGCGTTTCTGAGACTTGGCTAAATGATTATTCCCATTCAGTAGACATAGATGGTTTCAATTTTATTCACAAACATCGCCCAAATAGAACTGGTGATGGTGTTGGCATCTATATTTCTGACAATCTCGATTTTAAAATTCGCGCTGACTTGAGTTTTGACGATATTGATGTTGCAGAATCTTTGTTTATTGAAATACCAAGACCCCATGGGAAAAATATTATCGGTGGTGTTATTTACAGGCCACCTAATCAGAGAGTTGGTGACTTTGTGTCAAAACACAATGATCTGTTAGCGAAAATCTCTAGAGAGAACAAAATATGTTTTATTATGGGTGATTTCAATTTGAATTTAATTAACTTTCAACATCACCAAAACACCGGCGAATTCCTTGATGGATTGCACTCGTATATGTTTTTTCCCATGATAACACGTCCCACCCGAATAACTTCTCACACCGCAACATTGCTAGATAACATTTTCACAAACACATTTTTTGATCACTCGACAAGTGGTTTATTGATTACTGATATCTCTGATCACTTACCTGTTTTTTCGTTTCATTCAAATAATGACTCTTCCAACAGCCACGCTCATGACCCAGTGGTCATTCGAGACAATAATAAAGAAAACTTAGCGAGTTTTCTCAAAACGCTAAAACAAATTACCTGGTCCTCCCTTGATGGTTATCATGACCCCAAAAACGCGTATAATAGCTTTATAAAGAAGTATTCTGAAAGTTATAATGTGTGCTTCCCTGTAAAAAAATTAACTAGAAAACAGTGCCGTTTAAATAAACCGTGGCTATCCAATGCGCTTATTAAGTGTATTAGGAAGAAAAATAGGCTTTATAAAAAATATCTGCGAAATCCAACAATGGATCGTCAATCAGTTTACAAAAGTTATAAAAACAAATTAAATCATTCTCTGCGGACGGCAAATTAAAACGTCTATACTACGAGAAGAAATTGAATAACGTTCAATCTAATACTCGTGCTACTTGGACAGTTTTCAATGAAATCCTAAACAGAAGCAAAAGAACTTCCAATAGATGCTCAACATTTAAAGCTGAAAATCGTGAAGTTACTGATCCTGTCGAAATTGCCAACAAGTTTTGTAGTTATTTCTCAAGCATCGGTCCTAATTTAGCAAGGGGTATACAGTCGTCAGCTTCACACCGTTGTTTTCTTAATGGTTCCTTTACACAGTCAATATTCTTCAACCCTACAACTCAAGATGAGATCACTGAGATTGCGAAAACTTTTCTTCCAGGCAAAGCAGCTGGCTACGACCAGATTCCAATGACAGTCATTAAGGAGTCCATTCTACTTGTTTCTGAACCACTCACCCATATCATAAGCTTGTCAATCCAGCATGGTATTGTTCCCGATGAAATGAAAATCGCTCGCGTGATACCTATTTTTAAATCTGATGATCAGTCGCTTTTCACCAACTACCGACCTATCTCGGTGCTTCCCAGCTTTTCAAAATTCTTTGAAAGAGTTATCTACAATCGTTTAATGCAATATCTGATGAACTTCAACATCCTCTGTAGTAACCAATACGGCTTCAGGAAAAATGATTCCACTGCACTCGCGCTAATCGACTTGCATGATAAGATCTCCACTGCCTTTGACCGAGGTGAATTTTCCGTAGGTATTTTTCTTGACCTCTCAAAAGCCTTTGACACTGTAAATCATATCATCCTTTTTGATAAACTCGAACACTACGGTATTCGTGGCTTAGCGCTGGACTGGATAAGAAGTTACTTTTCAAACAGAAAGCAATATGTGAATGATATATGAATTGAATCATATATGAACTGCGGAAATGAAATCAAATGAAAAATGATCCTCGCAGTTGTGAACGCAATTTATGCAATTGCGGAAAGAAGCCTGAAAAAAATTCAGGACTTCAACGGGGTTCGAACCCGTGACCTCGCGATTACCGGTGCGATGCTCTAACCAACTGAGCTATGAAGCCACTGATGTTGGGAGCAGGTCAATTGTGGGTTGTTATGTTCCCGTGAAAGAGGTCACGGGTTCGAACCCCGTTGAAGTCCTGAATTTTTTTCAGGCTTCTTTTCGCAATTGCATAAATTGTGTTCACAACTGCGAGGATCATTCTTCATTTGAGAAAGCAATATGTTGAATATAATGGCCACCGTTCGTTAAGAAATCAAATCTCTTGTGGGGTCCCTCAGGGTTCCATCCTCGGACCACTATTTTTCTTACTGTACATTAACGACATCAACAATGCTTCTAATCTATTAAATCTGATATTGTTCGCTGACGATACCAATGTATTCATGTCACGTAAAGATCTGAACTATCTCTCAGATATGTTAAACTTGGAGATGGACAAACTGTCAATCTGGTTTAAAGCAAACAAGCTTTCTCTAAATCTTAAAAAGACTAAATTTATGGTCTTTAAACCAAGACAAAAGCGTTCAATTTGTAATATTCAAATAAGTATAGATAATCAAAATATTGTTAAAGTAAAGGAGACAAATTTTCTAGGCGTAATTTTGGATGAAAACCTAAATTGGAAGTCGGAAATATCTCACGTTGCAAGTAAAGTTGCTAAGTCAGTCGGTATAATATCTAGATGCAGCTTCTTTCTTCCTAAATCGTCTTTACGTATGCTCTACTATTCCTTAATTTATCCTTATTTTTACTACTGCAATATCGTTTGGGCTTCGACCTATAAAACTAATCTCCGCCGCCTTGTTATCCTGCAAAAGCGCATTATTAGAATTATTAATAAATCACATTATAATGCTCATACTGACCCCATCTTTAAGGACCTCGGTATACTAAAATTTAATGATATCCATTTGCTTCAACTGGGCCAATTTATGTATTCTTGCAAAAATTCATTCTTACCTCCAAAGTTTAATAACAATTTCTCTCAAAGCAATCAATTCCACTCTTACAATACAAGAAATTCCCAGGCCTACCGTCTACCGTATTGTCGTACAAACACGAAAAAGTTCTCGCCCTTTTTTCAAGGGCCTAAGTTTTTTAATTCACTTGACAACAAGATCATCAACTCTCAATCCCTCTCCTCTTTTAAGAAAAAACTGAAGATTAAATTATTGAGTAAGTATGAAAACAGTTTATAAATCTTTCCATCTTCGACTTTTCGCCTTCTTTCTTCAACTGATGTGAAACAGCTCTAGCTCATAGTTCGAGGAGGCCTAACCTCTCATAAGCTCCTATAGTTTCTGTTAGGTCTCCTCGCCACTTCTTTTTTTTTCTCTTCTTTTCCTATATTTTTGTAGTTAGTGTGGCAAATAAAAAATGAAAAAAAAACGTATTTCCATCGACACTACTGTAGACTTCGAATTTTTTTTTTTTTCCGGTTATAAGCCCCACCCCCACCCCCCGGATATAAGCTCCTCCGTTTACAGGCCCTCCTAAACCCCCTTACGAAATTGTGAAGTTTATGGTATGCTAATGAGGCAAAATTTTGACCCATTATGGTCTAACCTCCTGTAAGCGACCACCTAGACTTGACATTTTGGGTGGTCGCTTACGGGAGGTTCAACTGTATACCCATGTGAAAATAATTAAGTTAGGATGCCCGTCTTTAATATCTTTAACTAGATTGTGTAAAAATGGATTGCGTTCACTATCGTTCATAACACTAATTTTAGAAGTTTGCCGATTTGCTTGACAGTCAGTTACTGCATTCATTTTTGTTACGAAAATAAAACTTTTCTTCCTTTCGGTTTCCAGCTACCCTTGAAATAATATCATTTGAAGAAAGATCGAGAATCTTTAGAGGGAAAGCATCCAAAAGATATGTTGGAGTGAACGATGATGGAAACGTCGTTACGTTCGTAAGTGATTACTAATTGTCTTCTTCTGTATGTTGAGCCCTCTACCAAACAACTCTTAGTGAACGGGTACTTTGCATATTGCACTTTACCGAGCAATGCAGCAATTTTCCCCTGATGATTTTTAGGTTTCATTTTTTTTCCGGTTGTTGTTTTTTAGTCACGGGTTTTGCTCTGATCACGGATGGCTCATGGGTACCAACCCCACTGCGGTTGAATGCTCAAAATCTGCCCGAGTTCAGGTTATCGTGCGTCATTGGGCAATGACGTTATGCTCAAAATCTGCAAGAGCTCAGGTGATCGTGTTATTGGGCAGTGAAGTTGTGCTCAAAATCTTCCCTTGTTCAGGTTATCACGTCATTGGCAATGACGTTAAGCCGTTGGCCTTCGTTCACCTCAACATGTATATGAGGGGAAGTAAAATAACCCACTGCATACTTTTTGTAAAGAATAGGGAACGTATTTCACGGTGTTGTGGCCTGTCTTAACGGTTAGTTGGAGCATGGGAGAGAAGCTAACTACCCGTTCCCATGGCAACAGCAACTAGTAGTCATAGGGCTAGATTGAGTATCGTATATAAAGTACTAAATGTTACCTACGGCAGTGTTTTAATGATAAAAAGGAGTTTGACCTTCAACAGGAAACCATGAACGAGAAATGTGTATTTATAGAGGAAGATAATGTACAGAACGGCGATCGGAAGAATGAAGAACAAAGATTCCCCAGCTACAGCGTGTTCCAGTCCAAGTGTCATCCGTTATGTTACCTGGGGCTCACACCGACTGGAAGCGCATGCACAGTGCCTGTACCGGACAACGAAGCGACTAAGAATGACGTGAAATATGTAGAGACGGACTTGGATGTGTATGCGCCACTTGGTCGTTATGAGAATCATAGTTTTAAAGTTTTTGATGTGCAGAATACATTGTACACGACAAGTAGAAGAGGAATTCAGTGGCGCTATGGGTGATTAAAAATGGACGCGGTAAAACACTTGATCCCTAATAAATATGAATTAGTAAATAATAATAATTATTAATAATAAATTTTGTAATAAATTAATGTCTTTTGTCGCCCAGTGTAGAAACGTAAGATTACGTCATAAAGTTTAGAAACACGGAAAAAGGGGAAAGTAAAAAGAAGAAAAGAGGAAGTGGTAAAAAAAAAAAAAACAGAAAAATAGGACCAGCTAATGAAGTCAAAAGTTACGGAGAGAGTCTATTTGCCTTTGCAATTTCATCCTCCCGAAAAATCACCGACCATTTATTTCTATATCAGTCAGTTATATGCGTAAAATAAATTAATTAGTTGTTTTAAAGAGCCTCAATAAATGGAATTAAACGATGACTAAATTGTGCCTATGCAAAGTAGATTTGGAAGAAAAGTAAAAGTATATAAGCAAAAAACGACCCATTCAAAATTCACCCAAAAAGCTGATAATTGATAAGTAGAAATGCCTGCTATGGTTTTCAAGTTCAGTAATCAATTATTCTCAGTCTTTATCCCTCAAGAGATTTTAGAGTCCTTTTTTTAAATCCCATTTATTCATGAACGTTCTTTGCATTTTCTCATTTTCATTGAATAGCTTAAAGCAATCTTGTTGGTTGGTCATTTAGTCGCCACTAATTTGCGTCTTCAAGAACGCTACAGCTTTCTGACCAGGCGCAGTTTTGTGTCCAGGCTTGGCACGGCCATCTTTTTTAAGGGCCAGATACCAGCCCACGCTGGACCGGGACTGAAATGAAGTAGGGTAACCATTTCTTTCAGTCTGCTTTTCTATGAATACACAATCCCCGACCAAGGAACTCTGTGGAAAGAAAGATCACAATCTCCGTTAGGGTCTTGAACTCTTATGCAGCCAAACAAATCAAAGCTGCCTAAAGGCGCATTTCAAACATTTCCCGAAATAACGGCGTTTTGTTACGCAAGTTGATTCAGTCGATCCCCTTAAAATCTGAAGATGAGGCAGCGAGACGTACCTACTCTCAAGAAAGCTACTGAGTGCTATTTTTAACACGGAAAATGGCAATTTGCCTTTTCCGTGAGGCTGGTTCCCGGGGAATACTCCCAGAAAAATTTGGTTGGGGGTGTGCGGCCCGCTGCCTGAAACCCTTACCCTATTTCAGACCAAAATCTGCGATTTTCCCTACCCTATTCCAGACCAGGGGGCTGATTCTTGCTTAAGATTTTGTGAGTCCGCTTATCAGTGCATAACGCTTGACATATATTCCACATAAGTACTAAACTATTAGGGTCGGTTATTGAAAACATAGTTTAGACGGTGTTTAAGAAAACCGCGTTCTGAGCCATTTTCAATTTTGGTAATAATCATATGTAAACATTTTCTGATGCTGGCTTACATCCCAGGTTAGAAAGTATTCACCTAATTAAGAGCAAGTGCACAGGAAAATCGAGCAACAGGCGGCCACAGTCGAAAACCTAACCTACCCTCATTTTAAGTCTATAGAGAGGTACTGACGAGTTAACAAACCTCCTGCGGTTTATTTTCTGAAATACGGTCGATTGTTGGAATTATTTGAGATTTTTGATTTCACCCGTCTGACGCCTGAAATTAGCCGTCTCACAAGGAAAATAGACCGGCCACAATAACTGCTTCGCGTAACCAAACATGCCAACCTATCGGCAATCAAACACTTAATTTCTATAAAATGGACATCTAGCATCCTATTTACGACAGATTTCCGATTCTAAAGTGTAAAATCAACGCTTGTTAATCGCTTTCTAAATGGCCAGTTGACAAGAGCTCACGAATGCGAAAATTATAGGCAAAACTGAAATCGAGCTCCTGGTTATGGGAATTCTCCGAATTGCCCCAAATTTTAGTTTTGAAGTCTCGAGATATAGTGTTTTAACTTACATTAAAATTTTGGTTGGGTTTTTTAGCGAGCGCTTCAGAATAAGTCGCCCAATTTGAAGAAATTTTGCGCTAAGTGACCTCAAATTGACATCAGAGTGTTTGTTGACATTGACTATTCGCATCGGTTACATTGAAATGAGCGCTCCATATTAACTACCATTACCATGGTATAATAGCGTCTAATAGTAGCGTGGGTTGTCTTGAAGCGGCAGAATGAAGCCGATAGAGGCTGCAATCGGGTTCAGTTGTTGTCCAAGCTATTGTAGATCTGATATAAACTTTCAGAAACTCCTTCGTCGAATTTGCCTAGTATTATATCTGATCGTAAGAAACGGTGTAGTTCATCAACCATATGCCTGGGTAAGCTGTTGAGACATCTGTTACACATTTAGATCTGTTTTAGTGTTGGAACTGGAGCTGATAAGAGGTCATTATGGAGCTGATTAGAGCCGAATTTGTGTAGGGCGTTATTTTCGATTGCGTGACAGATTTTGAAACACCCCTCGGGCGAAATCCTTGGCACTTTCGAAAACCCGGTTGTTCCCTTAGTAAATCAAATGGAACGGATTTTTCCACCGGAATTTGTTCAAAACATACAAGGAATACCTTCTGAGGTATTCCTCTTTCTTGTTTTTGTCGGAATGATCCTAAAATCCTGTAACATCTGCGGCGTTCCACTAGTTCCATGCTCCTTGACTTCCGACGTGCGAGTTAGTGTTGTTTTTGTTAGTACCTTGTTTCTTAAAGAGTACACCCTCAGTGTAAAAATAACACTCTATTCCAGTTCTATTTTGATTGAGAAAAATTGTTCCGTTCCTAAAGACAGAAAATTCTCCCCGGTTTTTCCATTCAAATGAAAAGTGCTTCTTGAGTCTCCGAAAATCCTTACCACAGCCTCCCATCGCTTTTCCAGTGGTCTATCCCTAAAAATAAAGTAGCCAAAAAAAAAAAAAAATATATATATATATATATATATATATATATATATATATATATATATATATATATATATATATATATATATATAATGTATATACCCAAGGGGTAAATTCACGCAACAATGGCCCTTTGAAAAAGCGTCTCATTTTCATATCAACACAACGTGTACCAGCATCCTTATTATGATGTTGCTTCCCCAAAATTCTCGCAGAGAAACAACCCTAATGCACATGTCATCCGCTTCCCCGTGGGGTCGACCCCCGGGCCTACCAGAGAGATATGTGGGGGAATACAAAGAGATGGATGGGATTCTTTGCCCGAGGGTAGGGGAAAATCTTGACATTGTTTTACGATCAACGATTAGGGGGTGGGGGAATTCACAAGTTTGAAAAGGATGTCACAGGGATTTTCAGGTGAGAGACACCTCACCCAGGGCGACTTTGTCTTGAGAGATTCCCCGAATCCCGGGGAAATTCGTGAAGTTTGCTTGACTTATTTTACAATCCCCCTGGTTGCCCGGGGGTCGACCCCACGGGAAGCCGATGACATGTGCATAATAACTATTCGTTTCTTCATTATTTATGTTAGTCCTGGGGTCGAGAACAGCCCCTCGGGTGCAGTCGATTGGCAAATTTGGATTCAGATCTTAAAATCTGGATATTTCGGATTTCACTGCAGTCGAACACAAAATCCGGAAACGGATTTCGCGACGGATTTTGATGATTGAAATCCATGTCGGGGAAAGATTCCTATTAACAAAATCCGCCGCGAAATCCGTTTTCGGATTTTGTGTTCGATCGGAAATTCGAATCCAGATTTCCCAATCGACCCGGCACCCCTACTTAGCTGAATTCCAGGCAAATAGTGTTTGCGCGTCTTTGCCAAAGATGTGAATCGACCAATCCCCACGGTCAGGGTTTTGCACTAGAGTGCGGAAATCATGTTTTTACTCTATGGAAGGTGAAACGTGTTCATTTCAAGAGATCGTTGGCGGGCAATGTGGTTTCAGTAGCAAGGATAATGTCTGTCAAAGTCATGCATGCCATTGCTCAACTGCAGCCGTACTATAGATAAGCATGAGTACTATAGATAAGTTGAGCTTATTCTCGCAAGAGCGCGTCACTTTTCACGCCCGCAAAACATTGATCAACTCAAGATATGTCCTCGCCATCAGGAGACACTTGGTCTTGGCTGTAAACGCAACGTTCGTTAAACCTGGGGCGGGGGGGGGGGGGCTAAAGAAGAACGTGTGGACGAAATTTGTGGGGGGCATAAAGTTACGGAGAATGCTTTTATACCGATAAAACTATTAATTTTTTTCCACATCCTCAATGTTGCTATCGGGTCTCAAAATTCACCATCACTAAATTGAAATATCATAGACTGTTATACTGGTGATATCAACCTGTAATTACCATAAATAAGCCAGAAATCCAACGATTTTGCTTGAGCTGCCTTGAACTCAACGCTGTATAATTAGCAATTATGGGACGAGGCTGAGGATGATATGAAGAATTATGCAGATCGAGGAGGGTGTTATCCGCCAAAGCCGAAGGCTTGAGGAGGATAACACTCTCCGAGATCTGCATATCTTCATATCATACAAAAGCCGAGTTCAATATTTGTTTAATTATTCATTCAAAATATTTCCACGGCTCTGAAATTTAACAAAACGGTAACTGAAAATAATTAAGTGAATGATATTAAAGTTGCTGCACATCATTACTTGAAAAGTGCCAAATTTACGCTTTCTGTTTGTGTTGCGGTCGGTAAATTCGTTTGCGATGTCAATGGTGGAAAGCCTGTCAGTTCTTTCTCTGTGTATGTTTAAAACTGTCAGGTTACTAAACCGTTCCTGGTTCATCCTTGAACGGAGCCATGTTTTTAGCCTCCGAGCAGTCGAAAAGGATCTTTCACCGGCTTCATCGGTTGCCGGATTTACGAGAATGAGCTCACATAACGTGATAACTTCTTTTATTACATTCATTTTGAAATCACTGGTGATCCTTGCAATCTGATTGGATCTCAACAGTGCAATTTATTCCCAAATCGCACCATTTTTTACTCTAAATCGCATGCTTTCTGTAACCGATCAAAATGAAAGTGAAATAATACTAACCTTTCAAATTTCATGGATAAGCAAATATTAATATTGACAAAAAAGCTGTGATTTCGAAATGGCTGTAATAAAGTGGTAATTGAACTTCGTGTCATGCAATTTTCGTCTGAAATCATATTTGTCATTTCAAATCGAACTCGCGCTGCGGCTTGTTCGATTTTGAATCACGCGTATGATTTCAGACCAAATTGCACTCCACTCAGTTCAATTACCATTATTTAACATTTCCCGTTCTGGGTTGGGTAGCTCTTCAATTTTACTATGATGTCGTCAAAACACGAATAATCACCATCCTTCAGCAGCACTTGTAAAATTGCCATCTGGGCAGTTAACATTGAAATATTAACATCATCGTTATACGGTTTTTCCATAAACTTTAGCTCTTCGGATTTGTCCTGCCAATTGAGGGTCTTAATTAAGAGAGACTCAATCTTCGCATATGTATCAAAGCTTTGCTGGTCAAAACGCTGGCCAATAGCGTTCATCAGAAAGTCAAAAGCTTCAAACTATATTCGCCTGTAATAGTCTTGTGCGGTCACAGGATATGTTGGCTCTCCAGTGCCAATTTCAATTCTTCTCTTTGCGCGAGTTCTCCTTGGTAACATCGGTCCTGTCATGGAGGGATAGCTTTTACTTTTCAGTAAAACTACATCATAAAATGATCTGAAGCTCGTATTTCATAATTGTAACGACTAATACTCCTTTTTGTCTATTTATCTGCGTGTTTGTCTTTGCCAGTAACTCTGGTCACTTTGGAATAAACGATTTGTTGCTATTTTTGGCTCCGTTATTTTTGTTAAAATATTTTTTGTTTAATGTATTTTTATTTTTGCAAAAAAGTGGCGGGTGGGGGGGTGCTAAAGCTCCTCCAGCCCCTCCCTCTGTGCGGTCCCTGATTTAGCTTCCTCTCTTTACGCGCGCCAAATGCGCGGCTTAAAACAATGCAAAGCGAACAATGTTTTAAAAACTCTCTTTAACAAGAGTTTGGTTTGAATTCGTTTCGGTAGTTCCGGTGGTTCCGTTCGTTCTTTTCCGACAGTTTCGGTTGTTTCGCAGGTTTCGGTGGTTTCGTTCCGGTGGTTCCGGTTTGTTTCGGTGGTTCCGTTCCGGTGGTTCTGTTCCGGTGTTCCTGGCTTAAGCACATGCCGATTTTTAGAGCTAAATCCAAACAGCTGCCACTCGATTGCACCTGAGGGACTGTTTCTCGACCCGGACTAACATAAATAATTCGTTTAACCTACCGAAAAATAAAGAAACGAATAGTTATATTAATGTGTTTTCTTTGAAGAATTTTGCGGACGAAACACCATGATAGAGATGCTGGCACACGTTTTGTTCAGATATGCAACCGAGACGCTTCACGGCTATTGTTACGTGAATATACCCCTTGATTATTATTTTTTGGATATTTTATCTTTAAAGATGGACCATTAGAAAAGTGATTTGGGGGTAGGGGGATTTTCGGAGACAAGATTTATCCCGTAGGGTGTTTCAAAATCTGTCACGCAATCGGCAATAACGCCCTGCATCAGTCGGGTCTTAAGGCCATGTTACACGAGGCAATTTTTCTTGCAACTCGCAACGCAACAAACGTTGCGTTGCAAGTTGCGAGAAAAAATTCACGTGTAACACCCCATTTTGCAACTGCAATTGTTGCGTTGCGAGTTGCGAGAAAAGTAGAACGACCCTCTACTTTTCGCAACGTTGCGAGACAAGTTGCTTGCGTGTGACACCCCCTCTGCAACTCGCAACAACAATTTTGTCAGAATGGGCCAATCAGAGCTCATCTTTCGCTCGCGGGAGATTTCAAGATGGCGTCCGCCATCTTGTTTGTTATTGTACGCGTTGCAAGTTGCGAAAAAAGTTGCCAACGTGTAACATACCCTCTGCAACTTGAAAGGTTTTTTATTCGTCATCGTTGCCTTGCGAGTTGCAAGAAAAATTGCCTCGTGTAACATGGCCTTTACCAGCTCTAGAGTGAGCTCTTATCAGCTCCAGTTCCAACACTCCAACACTAAAACAGATCTAAGTGTGTCACAGATGTCTCAACAACTTACCCAGGCATTTGGTTGATGAGCTGCAGCGTTTCTTACATTCACATTTAATTATAGGCAAATTTGACGAGGAATTTCTGAAACTTTTACATCAGATCTAGTTTGGACAACAACTTGGCTTCATTCTGCCGCTTCAAGACAATCCTTGCAGCTATTCGACTCCATTATATAGTGGTAAGTCAAATTCATTATCAAATGAAATATGGAATGAGAATTTTAGTTAATATGGAGCGCTCATTTCAATGTAACCGGTGCGAATAGTCAATGTCAACAAACACTCTGATGTCAATTTGAGGTCACTTAGCGCAAAATTTCTTCAAATTGGGCGACTTATTCTGAAGCGCTCGCTAAAAAACCCAACCAAAATTTTAATGTAAGTTAAAACACTATATCTCGAGACTTCAAAACTAAAATTTGGGGCAATTCGGAGAATTCCCATAACCAGGAGCTCGATTTCAGTTTTGCCTATAATTTTTCGCATTCGTGAGCTCTTGTCAACTGGCCATTTAGAAAGCGATTAACAAGCGTTGATTTTACACTTCAGAATCGGAAATCTGTCGTAAATAGGATGCTAGATGTCCATTTTATAGAAATTAAGTGTTAGATTGCCGATAGGTTGGCATGTTTGGTTACGCGAAGCAGTTATTGTGGCCGGTCTATTTTCCCTTGTGAGGACGGCTAATTTCAGGCGTCAGACGGGTGAAATCAAAAATCTCAAATAATTCCAAATATCGGCCGTGTTTCGGAAAATAAACCCCAGGAGGTTTGTAAACTCGTCAGTACCTCTCTATAGACTTAAAATGAGGGTAGGTTAGGTTTTCGTCCGTGGCCACGAATTTTCCGTTTTGCTCGATTTTCCTGTGCATTCTCTCTTAAAATAAATCACTTATAAATAGATTTGGAGGCCCACTGGTTGTCTTGAGACGCGCCCTAAGTTAGACTTTGTTTAAATAACCGGGTCCTAAAAATTCCAACCACGAAACTGTACAACTAAAATTACGATCACCGAAAATAACTTGATTGCTTTTGATAATTTTGTCTGGCATAAACAGACAAACAAACAAATACTTTATTTACCGAGGGTTAAATCAGTACTATTATTACCAGTAACCGGAAATTTTTTTTTTTTTTTTTTTTAGTAACCGGTAATTTACATTCTAATGGCCCTCAACAAAAAAACAACTCCTACTGATCTTACTAACTCTTAAAATTCATGAGATTTCTTAAAAAGTCCTACTGGTCTTTAAATGTTCTAGTGAAGAGTTTTCCTTGATAAAGTTGTTATGTCGCATTTTCCTGAAATTTGAGTGGGAAATTAGACGGAACAGAGATAAAACAGGGATATTTGTTTTGAAGCTAAATTTTACACTACACTGAACGCAGGTGTCACACTTCTCTTTTGGAGCTTTCAGTTAAGTTTTTCGAACAGTGGAATCAAAACCATATACCCACGAGTGGTTTATATTTCATTTTCTGAGTTCAAGGGATCATAGACGCTTTGATCTTGTTAGCTGTGGTTCTACTTGCTTTTAAGTCTACCACGGAAGCCTTTAGGGTCCCCAATTAAAACCTGCAACGCCATTAGATGGTGATTTTATGCGCTGGTGCACAAACCATCAACATGAAATCTACGATTTGTTTTCTAGGTGCTTAGTGGCTACTGGCGGCAAAAGGGTGAAATAAAATATCTCAGAAAGAATGTTGTGGCAGCGTTGAGAGTTTTCACGGCGAGTTAATACTCACGTAGGTCGAGAGGTTTCCATCGCTGTCCATTCCTACATATTTATTAGCTTCCTTTCCTCGGATTGCAATTCCCTCTTGTTCAACTGATTCCAATTCCAGGATAGCTAAATGAGATGGAAAGGTTTAGTCATGCTAGTTCAGTTTTTCTCGGTTTCTTTGGAATTTTCATTTTTGCTGAAACTGGCATTACAAGTAACAAAATATCGAAAGTGAATGAGCTAAATGATCGACAGGTGATTCCTGCATGACACACAAAGAAAAATCAGTTGGCCAAAATAGAAAGCGATAAACTGTTCAAATATTCTGAAAGGTACAAGCATTTTGCCAAGAAATGAATACAGCCCTTTTATTCCCTAAAAATTCAACGATAAATTTTAGTTCAATTGTTAATGAACCTCTTCCCTTCAATAAATTACATGATATTCGATTCATAATCTTTGTTTAATTTAGCGTACGCGTAGTCATCGTTTTCCAGTCAAGATCAACACCTGTGAAAGTACGTCATGGGGAACTGGGTCCCGAGAAAACGCTGGCCAAGTTTTTGGTTAAGCATTTGCAGCTGAATTTTCAGGGCCACAGAATCGAAGCTCGTTAATTTAAGGGGTTTTCGTATTCTTTTTCAAAATATCTTTCTCAGTATATAGTCAATTCAAATGTGACAGACCGCAAACAAAATGTTGCTTCTAAAAATATCCGTATGGTAATAACTGTTCATCAGTAGGATACTTAAAATGTGTACAATTCCACAATTGGTTTCGGTTCCATCAAATCCTACCAATTGCAGGAGAAGCCACCCACACTGTGAGCACAGTTATTGACAATACATATTAGCAAGGAAAACAACGTAAAACAACAGGAGTACGTTAAATAACGAACTAAGCACACGTGAACCAATTCATTGCTGGATGCCTTGCCTATAAAATTGCCTATAAAATTCGTGACCACAACTCACTGTACGCATCACTCTCATCCTTGATTCCCTCCACACTGTCGTCAGTGACTTGAAGATAATAGCCATGTCGGCATTTCAAGCGTATCAGACCCGGTATAAGCTGCGGGCGGGAGTCCGATGTCAATTCATCCATGGCTAGACGTCCAAACTCCCTCAAGACTCGTAACAGTAAACGACTCGAAAAGAAAATATGTTAATTACTTAACTGTGCATTTGTGACGTCCTCAACAAAACAGCCGTCAAGCTAGCAAACGCATGCGCATTTGACATCACAAGGCTTATACCCTCCATTCCAGCAATCTCGTTCCCAGAGGCTGCGATCCTTTTGGCCAGCGCCAAGGATACGAACCTCTGGTCGAATCCAAAAAAGGACACTTCTGATTTGCTGGTAAAAACAAAGTAATAAACATGACCGGATCAACCGCATCGGAAGTTGTTTTCGCGAAGTGTCAGGCAATGGCGGAACGAAAGCTACAGAAATGATCACGAGCAAAGGAAAATTACTGTCGTTGTAATAATGCGGTTAGAAACCACCGCGTTTAATTTTGTAGAGATAAGCTAAGGCGAGATTAGATGGAATCTTAATAGCTCTCAAACAGCTTACAGATGTCGATTTACAACATGTACTCCGACCAATATTCAAGGTATTTGTGCCGTTCGTGTTTAAATAAAAACTTTCCACATCAAAACCAATGATAAAGGAGTTGAAATATGTTGTTGAAGAGTTAGAGTAGGCGAGGCAATGTGCAGATCATGTTCAAAGAGAGCGTAAGTTAGACGAGGAATGTGGTAGTCGAATTTCGCAACAATATGGTTTCCGTGCACAGAAATTGACAGTGAATTGATTCAATATATAAACAGAATATA
>JAEMWC010000530.1:0-255000 GCA_016490735.1 Pachyseris speciosa
GCTTCAAATCTACGCTGCTTCGTAAATCGTTGACTAAATTCTTGAAACGCCACGGTGCTAATCGTTGAGCAGTATGGTTCTACACTACAGGAGATGATATTAGCCATCCAGAGATGAGATTATATCCTTTTATTATCCTGACGCCCAAATATGAGAGCTTTGTTACTTGCATTCATTACAATTTAAAGCAAGTGTGAGCGCGCAATTTTCCTGAAGTTGTGCGCGTGCTTGCTTATTTAGTTTACGTGTGCTTAGTTCCTTATTAACGTACTGTTTTCCTTGCTAATATGTATTGTCAATAACTGTGCTCACAGTGTGGGTGGCTCCTCCTAAAATTTTCTGCAATTGGTATAGGATTTGATGGAGCCGAAACCAATTGTGGAATTGCACACATTTTAGGTATCCTACTGATGAACATTTATTACATGCAGATATTTTTAGAAACAACATTTGTTTGCGGTCTATCACCTTTGAATTAATTAAACTTTCAACGAAATGTCAACCGCCTAAATAAAATGTGCTTACTAATTCGATTTTTACATGTTCCTTCTTGAACAGCTACCACGGGTGATAACCAACCGTTTCATCTGAAAGAGACGACTGGTATTTTCTGATCGTAAAGGGAAAGCTATGGCAATAATAATCTCAGGTGTGGGACCAGAAATTGGGCAAAAAGTGTTCATATGGCTATTTCAAACTATGTACTTTTCTCGCGCAATGATAAAGCACTGCAATTAATTTGCTCGATAAATCGAGTACTTTTCTTGATGGGTACGAATTAGAAAAAGACAGCAAGCCAACAACCGAAGTTAAGGTCAAACCTTAGGTAGCATCCCGTTGATGTAACCCAACAAGAAGACGATGGTGAGAATGCAAGTGATACCAACAGTGAGCCTATCACCGCCATTCTCAGGACTCATCCAGAATACGATCCAACTGAGCATCACCAAAAAGATGCAAGGTAGGTACAGCTGGATCATGTAGTATCCCAGGCGCCTTTGCAGCGTGAATGAAACGTCAACGATGGTGAAATTGCCTGGGCAAAACATTAAAGCAAGCATTCACTCCAGTGTGCGTTCGCGATGCCGTCAGTCTGCTAAACCAAAATTCTACTGTGATGTCTATTAATGAGCTTGACAACTACTTATTTTAATATTTGTATATTTTGTACGTTGTGATTAACTAATGAAGGAGAAACAAACTTTTTGGAATCAAAAGTTCCGTTATGAAAGCCAGAGTTTAAATTATAGCAAGTGCAGACACCACACTTAAAAGAACAGTAATCCAAGGTACCGTAAAAGCTCTATGAAGCCCCCCTCCTAATAACCCTCTCCCCCATTTTTGCTGGTTTGTTTTTAAACAAATATACACTCAAATACATAATACTGTTTGCTGCTCTGTATTAAAGGATAAAGTTTCACTGTAGTTGTTTGAGTTTAGTACAAAAACTATTCAAAGACGAAAACGAAGGGTTTGAGATTTGAAATAAGCCCCCTCCCCCCCCCCCACCCCCCCCCCACCCCACCCACCACCTCTGTATTAACCACCCCACTCTAATAAGTCCTCCGCCAATAAGGCCTGAAATTGAACAAGCCCCCACCCGGGGGCTTAATAGAGCTTTTATGGTAAACGAGTTTTAGATCCGAGCTGTCGGTGTTCGAGATAGCGGGAGTTGATACAGAATTTCATCAGAGGAACGAAAACAAATTCTCTACTTCCTTTCATAAAGTTTTAATAATGTCTGTAAACGTTTCGTGGAATTCGAGAATAGATAGAAATTAGTAACTTTACACGTGCGCATTTCAACAACAAACTCTCCCTGGTCTCATCTCACAATTTATGTATTGCTGTTTCTTGGAAACACAGAAGGCGTATCGTGTAGAATCAGTGATCAAAAGTGAACTTGACAAACAGAAAGATTGTAACGCTCTTAAACATTTCCGGTACTCATGAATTGAATTTCATCCCTTACAGTACATCAGGGTCAATTAATGAGTTACTTAAGAGGGTTTACAAAATAAGCAAACTCGTGGTCCTAAAGAAATGTAAGCAGTAGAGAAAAGACACCACAGATATGTTGAGAAATGAAAGTGTATTTCATAGATATCGTACCAACGCTATATTCATCAACTCTTCGCGACACCTTAGCAGAAATGATTGAGAATTGTGCCATGGTGGGTTGGGCAACAATCACTTTGTTTGTCTTCCATTTGTAATCCACGTCATTTGTCTGAAATCCGTCTAAAAACGAAGAATAAATAAAGAGTTTTACTACTCTTTACTACAATAGGTTATAATACAAGTAGCACAAGTGCAATAATATGGCAGGCACACTTCGATGTAGACTCATCTTTCCTGGTAATGAAATTCAGATTGCAAAATCAAATTAAGCTCAGACTTCTCGAATATGAGGATTCTTTAATAGGTACCCAGCTGCGTTTCGCGGCGCTGATAAAGCGACCAGCAGTTATTGCTACTTCTCCATAGACAATAGGGAGTTTAAGAAACGAGGACGGGAACGTCAACGACAACGTCACAAAACAATAGGTTTAATGAGCAGGAACAATAGCTCTGCACATGCGTTTTGCATTTTGGTACATTTCTTTGTCGTCCTCAGCAAAACAACAACGTAAAATGACCAAATTTTAGGTTTTGGCGAGAACGGAGCCCATGGTGCAAACTTTTCTTTCTTTTTCTTTACTTTAACGCCTTTCATAGAAATTTAGTTCCTAGATAGTTCTGCGATATTTTACAAGTTGAACAAATTGTAATAATCGCGAAAGTGCTACGATAACGAGAAGATATATTTTGAAATCACGTTTTCGCGTCCTCGCTTCCTCGTTTCTTAAACTCCCTAATATCGTCAGCAACCGCAAAATTGCTCGCAAAGTTTTTAAAATTCGTTTGCTCTCTAAGCAGGCATCAGTACCTATATTTATTTACCTGTTTATTCACCTTGAAAATACCATAAATAATGATGATGATGATGATGATGATGATGATGATGATGATGATGATGATGATGATGATGATAAACAGCCTGATCACCCAGTCCCGAGACTGACCCGCCAGCTCATTACGTTAACGTCCTACAAACGTTTTGGTGCGTTTCCCTTCAAGTATGTAACGGTGATGGTGTGCAGGTGGCAGCTTCTCAAGAACTCAAGAAAATTAGGGTGGTATTCTTGGGAATTTGAGGCTGTCGTTAGCTTTATCTAAATAAATTTTTGTGCTATAATTTTCTACTTTAGGCGGCAAAGCTATATACCCTGCAAGTACAGACCAGTACAATTTCAGAAAAGTTATTGGAGAAAAAGTTGTTTCAAAAAAAGTTAATTAACTCCCTTCCATGTAATGCGTTTATGCCCACCATCCAAGACTCTTCTAAGTAGTTTAGGAAACTTCAAATTAAAGTCAGTAGCCCAGCGTTGACACAGATTATCGCTCCCAAATAAATTGATTTTTAAATATAATCTACCGATTTGATTGTAATAGTAAATATAACTTTTACTGTAAACCTAATCTGTATTAGTAAAAATTTCAACAGATTATAATTATGATTATAATTATTAGAAAATTTGGGCAGAGTATGAAGGAAGCACTGGGCAAATTCAAATGACGACATTTTCCAACTTTCTTAAAGCCCGACTTATTTCCTGAGGTGGCGATTTAGCCAATGCGGATAACTGACGACACTTATGAAGTACCACTATACTTACAACTGCCAAATGTAAAAGAACAATTTTGAACGTCAATTGGAAAGTTGCGTAGGTCCATGTTACAACCAGCTATAACGTGAGTGCTGCGCAAAGTAACAGGAAAACAAAAAATGATGTAAAAATCGTTTTTTCATCAATATATAAATGCTGGAAAACAAACGCATATTTATTCAAGAATGTTAGGGTGTCTGATCTAATAACTACGCATTTACCACTAGCATTTCGATATTAACCCCTTACAAGCTAGTAAAGTGCATTCCATTCAGTTTGTATGCCTTTTTATTATTATTTATTATTAAAATTATTATTATTATTATTATTATTTTATTTTTTTTTTTTATGTTGCTTGCAAGTTTAAAAAAGTTGATAGAGACATATTTTGCCAGCTTCGCAGAGCTTCAAAGCTGTATGTTATCTCCTTTTGACAGATTATTACCAATATTTCTGTTTTGTCCATTTTTGTGAGCATTTGCATTCTTTGAATTCCAGCAGTACCGAAAGGACAAGAACGGGTCAGGTTGCGAGGCGAGTTTTCAAGTTACAGAATAATACGACGTCCTCAGTGACGCTATGGATCCTAGGCTTTCTTCGACACATACATTGAATGTTGCCTGCTCTCTAATGTAAATCGTCGACAAGTCGTCGCATAAGCAAACTGCTGTCTATCAGTCATGTGGTTAGTTTCTGTCATTAATGTAATGATGTGTAATGTTTGCAAACTAGTAATACTCAGGAACCCAACAAAGGTCCCGCAGAATGCAATTCTCATTACAAGAAATATAAGGGCGTTTTCACAGAAACAGACTCTTTACATTTTTTTTCCTGTTTAACGTTACCGTGTACGTTCAGCGTATAGAATTTTCATAAAAAGTAATAAACTTTTTGCTGTAATCTGCGTATAAAACTTTAGCTACTCATTAAGTGACCTCTGAGTTCAAACGACTCACAATGCATGAGACCCATTTATTCTACCATTTTTCAAAACACTAAACTGCGCCTTCTGTATTAATACGGGTACTAGTAATGGAAAATGGATTAGTTTTGGTTAGGAATCCAAAACAAAGTGCAGATATTTTGTAATAAGCCTTTCTTTCCCATAATACTTACTGTCTTGAATAATATGTATCACCACTGGGGTAAACTCTCAGTGCAGAATGTAGATTTTTGTCCTCTTTATCCATATCCGTCAGCCGGGAATTCAACGCGTAGGTGTCCGGCCTCCATATCAGACTGATATCTTCTCTGATGAGCGTAACTGTTGAGTTAACCACGTTTGCTAGGCGAGGGTCCTTCCACTCTTGACGAAAGTACATATAAGCACCTACTTCCTACATAGTAAGAAAAGTATAGTTTTCATTCCAAACTATGGTGACTCTTTTGCTCCGAATTAAATTCCTCGAAATTAACCCTGATCGTATACAGTGTAAAATCTTTCCATCTTTTCCATTCTTCTCCCATTTTTAACGATAGGCTTAAAAACAAGCAATCAGCTGATTACTTTTCATTAAAAGGAAGCAATCAATCCAAAAGAGGAGTTGATGCTTCACTGATTGCAACTAACGAAACGAGTGGATTCATTTCCCAGTGTAGCAAAAATATAAAACGAGCACTGCACAAAGAGTTAAACTCTGCACAGCAATAGCGTATCAATGCAAAGCAACCTAGAGACTGTTGTTGGTGCATTCCATTGTATTTTTCGCGAAATCAAAACGAATAGTAAGCCAAACCAAATAACAATAAGAGCAGCGCTCACCAACCAGGTCAAAAAGCACTGATACGACTTCAAGACTATTCTTGGTGACGCAAATGATGATAGTGACACTAGACTAGAAAATAGCGTAAGACCTTGCACAAATGTTGAGTGAGAGGAGAAAAAATATACTGAGAGATTAAAGCTGAAGTATCTAGTTGTGACAGGTCAGCAATTAGATCCAGCATTGCCAGAAAGTTCTAAATTCACCATGCTTTTTTTCTTTGTTGTTTTCTTTTGTTTGTAAATTTCCTCCTCTCACTTTGATCATTGGAGATGACTGAAATATAGAAGTTTTACACGGATGGATCATTGTAGTAAAAGCATTTTTAGTGCCATGTGTCATAATCAGTAGGTTTTAGATGCCTACCATCTCGACTTCCTCTATCTTTCCAAATGACTCCACATAAACGTCTACCCGGATGCGTGTGGAATTTACTGCATAAAAGTAAAATCAAATTGTTAGAAAAGTAAAACACTTGATACGGACAATCCATGAAACCTGAAGTCATGAGACACTCACAAAAAAATGAAAAGACAGTTCTACCTCGACTGTAGTATGCTTTAATGTTACGTTGAAACAACCAAAAACTTAATTAAGGCTTTAGTTCAGTAAATGATAGAAATTGTATGAAATAATAATAATAATAATAATAATAATAATAATAATAATAATAATAATAATAATAATAATGATAATAATTTATTACTTATATAGCGTCATTTACAAATACAGATCAATGGCGCCTTACAATTTTTTTTTTGGGTTTTGGGGAGAGGGGAAAACCGGGGTACCCGGAGAAAAACCTCTCGCAGAGTCGAGAACCAACATACTCAACCCACTTATGACGCCGAGTCCGGTAATTGAACCTGGGACACATTGGTGGAGGGCGACCGCTCTCACCACTGCGCCAACCCTGCTTTAGCATCGATGGGACCACACATGGCGGAAAGATTAGATCGGTTTGCAAGGTGAACTGAAATAAGCGACGGGGGTTTAAAATAAACTATAGGATTTCCCACTGATAACACCCTTCCAGAAGAGGCTGACATTAAGTAAGACTCACACCTCCATAATAGGGATGGGTTCCTTTGTCGTAATTTGTTGCAATCAAATGTTCCTTGAGGACTTCAATCTGTGAGAGATTACCACTGGAAAAGAAATACTACTTATTAACTTTAACTTTAACGAGACAATTTTATTAAAGTTTCATAAATGATACTAGGAATCAACGACGGTTTACAGCTAGTGATTCACTATCCTGACAAAATACAACATACCTTGCTGCAGCAGCTGCCAAAGTCGCTTGGAAAATAACTATGAACCATTCCATCCTGAATAACGAGAATCCACGGCTCTTGACCTTTAACAAAATGTCAGAGCGTTTGGAATTAGAATTCTTGTTATATGTCTTTGATTGGATAAGAGCAGGTGAATAAATCGTTCGTTCAGCGCATTCAGTGTAAACTCAGGAGCCCTTGGCTCCTGGCAAACTACACGGGGAAGGTTCAGTTACTGTTTCTTTTTTCTAGTAATAGTGGCAGCGCAGAGAAAGCGGTATTTTATAGACATTCGCCCTATTAAAAACAGCTCTGTGCCGTCACTCCCTAAGCCAACATCGTTCCCGGGTCTTTTACGTTTGGGACAGAAAATCACGGGGAACGAGGTTGTTCCTAAGCACCATTACCTCGGAATGATCAAAAAACAAAATAAAAGAGAAGCAACAACATTCTTTGCCCTAAAGGAACAAAAGTTTAGCTACTATGTAAACGACTATACATGATAACAACTGAGAAATAACAAGAAATTATTTAAAGCTTAAGGTATGAATATTCAGAAAGAAAGGAAGGAAAAGGTTTTAGGACAGTAGGCCTCAAAGTGTTTTAATAGCCGCAAATAAAATAAACATGACAAGAACAAGCAGGGACGGATCTCTTAATAATGCAACAGATACTACTTGTTTAACAGAGGTACGTATGTAAAAAAAATAGAAGCTTCAATTTCTGATTCTCGGGCGATAACCTATTTAGAATAGCCAGGACCACTACCAGCTAGAAAAATATCTTAAAGAAAACATGGAACTGTTGTTTTTTCTCGATCTTTGAAGTTCACCCAACCTCTGACTTTCTACTATTTTCTACAATGACGGTGGGAATTTCATCCACTGAAATGTTAATTGCGTTACAATAGTAACAAAGACGAACACTAAACCTTTTAGTAATAAGAGTTGGTCGGTTTATCGCAATTTACTTCAAAGCACCATAGCAACACCAGCGCATAAAACCCCATGCAGTGCTTCTGATTTTGAAAAAAAATAAGAGGGCAAAATGCTTCAGTAGGCGTATTCAGTGGACTCATTCATGTTCAGATAGTAAAAACCGCTTGAACTGTAAAGACGAACTCAGCAGCTGTAATTGCCGTGGAACTAAGTACGACACCAATAAAGTGCTATTGCCAACTGAAGATTGTCAGCAAATGATGTTGTTCATTGCGGCAATAATCTCCCGTAAGAAACAAGAGAGTAACAGTCTGAAGCAACAAAAATACTGACGTACTTACTTTCATTTTTCAACGGTGATTTTTACTCGGTATAGTTATAATGTAGTCATGGGTGAAGCGATGTTAAGGTAAGTAACTTATTCAGAGTTTTCCATCTGCAAGACCTTATAAAATCTTTTTCGCTTGAGAAAGACTGTCGGGTTACGTTTATTTTCGTATGGTGTTCATAAACGTCTTGCCGTAAGGCGCTCATGTTTCCTAGCGACAGATTTAATCCTGATGTTTGCTCCACTTTGAATACCTTCTTAATGACCAACGTTTCCAAAAAAGTTACAGTGTTAAGATCACGAACTCCTCAAAAAAGGAAGGATTAAATGTTTGCAAACTCTGTTACCGATGGCCCTGACTATGTTGATTACATAAACATCTCTTTTTAGATATTTCAATAATTCTCTAGCCATAAATTACGTAAAGACGAATATAAAAAATACAGCTTATTATCTAATAGTCGTACTGAAATAAAGACCACTCACCTTTGTTGTAAAGTGAATCTTGCGAAGCCACTTAGAACCAGCGAAGTGAGTAGTATCCAACGATTGTCCACAATAAACGGCTGCTTAATTTCAAGCCTTTGATGATATACCTTGGAAGACTTCAGAAAACGTTTGGTCCTCAAAATGTTTTCTTTTAACGCCGATCAGAGGGACTTTTTTCAAAGAGCTTTTGAAACCTTTTTTTTAATTCCGAGGTGTTAGAAGTTTAAATCTAATGTATATTTGCAACTATTTGCGCTACGAAAGTAAGTCATTTTGACAGGTGCTTCTACAGATCAACGCCAGTTGTCAATTATGAATTCCGCATGGGTTAATTGGAAAACAAAAGAGAAGTTGCAAATTCAATAAGAGCTCTCCTTCGTTGTGTTTACCACAAATTTTGCAGTTCAAAAGTTGTTATTTTTCAACAGATAAAGGTTGGAGGACCATTAAACATCATTACAGAATTAAATCTCGTGTTTACTGGAAAAAATTTTCAGTTTTTACAATCATTTCGCTGTATAGATACTGATTAGTCTCACCGGGGGAGATCTTTGTTATTTCCAGTTTTTCACAGATCTTTCCTCTGATTCGCTGTCGAAATTAAATTCAGCGCAAGCAATTCAACAATTGCAATGATAAACAGCCAAGGCCACTGTCAATGTACAAGAACTGATGATAAGAGAAAAGCTTGAATGCAAATAAACAAAAGGCTAAATGATATTTTATTCAAGCATAAAAGTAGGGCGTAATAATGAGCACAACAAAGCGTTTCTTTTAATTTTCCAGGTATAATCTTAACGTGAGCAAGTTCAGTGAGCTGTTTAAGTTGCTGGCTTTTGTTTTCTCATTTTTAATTAACGCGAGTAGCCTCAGTATGAAAAACTACTTAAGAGCAAATGTCAGCAAAAATCGAGTAAAATTCAAATTCGGCGGCAGAAGTCAAAAAACCAATTTTTCTCATTTCTCGTCCCCAAATCGCTCTTACGTAGATATGAACTGTGATGTAGTTTTTTTCCGCTTGAAACGCTTTAAATTCGAGAAAAGAGAGAAAATACGAATTTCTTCCCCGACGATCGCCATTTTGGTCGAACGCAAAGGCTGAAAATTAAACATCTAAACTTAATTTGCGTTCGCGTGTAAAGGAGATCCAAAACGTCTCGATACTTTTTCTTAAAAGTCAAAGTATTAAGCTATCAAAACCAGGCTATAACTCGCCTCAAGCGTTTGAAAATATCCCTTTGAGATACTTGGTCAAATTCCTTATTTAGGAATAAAATTCGGCGGGACTTTTCGACATGTGCCATAACTCCAAATTTCTTCAAAGTTTGCTATTGGAAGCCTCTTATGTTGTTGTAAAACATGTATCAAAATCAACTTGGGTTGTATTTTGAGCGGTTTCTTAGGCGCCACTGAAATAACTGGATTATAACTAAAACAGCAAAAAGTAAAGAAGAGAATGCTGCGTGTTGTTCTGAAGCCAACTGCGTTGACTGAAAAAAAAAACCGTTATCTTTCGTCATTATATCGTCATTCTTCAGGTCTACATCCTCCCTTGACAATAAAATGATGACAGAGGAGCTTATAAAATAAATGGAATCAAACCTAACCTCAATTCAAATTTTTTTACATCTAATTGGATTACACCGACATGATAGTGAAGATTCATTATTAATACCGCGATTGTAAACAATTCAACAGACCATAAATTGCTCCGTTTAGCGCATACTGTTGAATAATGGAAACCAGGAGCCCATCACCAGGAGCCCACAACTGCCCTATATTCCTGTCACGGCGTTTTCACAGACCAATTTACTTTTAGATTCAATTTCCCGCCAAAATCAGACTCCTACAGGAGTCCAATGACCAATCACAAGTCGTTGCACGTGCCACAAGTATCTGCACGTACGAAGCCTTTGTTTTCGCTCATTAAAACTATTTTTTGTGGCGCTCTCGTTGCCGTTGCCGGCCTTGTTGCCCTTTTTCGCGGGAAAAGATAGTCTAAAACTAGATCGGTCTGTAAAAATGCTGTGACACAGACTTAGTATGGGAGTTGTACGCTCCCGGTAATAGGCTCCTGTGGAAACATAATGTTATGTTTTCAAACTAACTAGAAAAAATTAAGGGTTACCAATATTATCCGTATTTAATTTTAACCGATTGTAAACATCGCAATTCCAGGAGGTTGGCGGCATCGGCAGAGAATGTTTACCTCCAGTTTATCATCGAGTTATTTCACAGATTATGGTGAAAATCTTACTTAAAATTCCGTAAAGTCCTATCAAACGAAAGTTCTTTGCATGGGAGAGGGGAACTTAATACAGCGTGTACAATCATGGATCTGGGTGCTTTCGTGAACTGTTAGGTCCGGGTTAAACGCCGTATTACATGGGCCGAACTTAATTACAGTTTAGGTCGCCCCAAATTAATTAAGTTCACATACTGAGTCGAACGTCGAACTTAATTCAGCCGAAGTCACCGAACTTGACTAGATCGCGACTAGCTGGCCGTGAAGAACGCCTCAGCCGATCCAAATAAAATCAATCGAACCTCCGTACTTCACATGAACTTAAATGGGTTTAGTTAAGTTCGGCTCTTGTGAAGTACGGCGTTTAACCTGGGCTAAATCTGAGGTTACCTTGATAATAATCTTGATTGACATATGAAAATTAGAACATTATTGAACCCAGCACGGAAAAGTTTCGAAACGTTTCTTTATGGAAGCGACGTGTTCTTCCAACGGTATTGTTGGGGGTTCGTGTACCTATGAGCGGAGAGAGAAAGCGAAGAACACAGAAGTTGTTCTGTTGTTACACTGCACTCGCGAAATAGCGGGACATAAGTCTACATGGGGGATTACAGATGTGGAAAATGAAGTTGATACAATACTGGCCCGAGCATCGATATTTACAGTTCCAGAGAATATTGGTCAGTTGACTATTTGCCCATACCACCGCTCATCCTTGGGCACTGGATGGCGCAGAGGATCTCAGCGATGCCAGATCCCTCAGGGATTATCCACCCATAGCGACGCACGAAAATGGCCAAAGCAGAGAGGGGCCTCGGGAAACGCGGATCCAAACTTGTACATCAGAGAACAGATGTATTCGTTGCTGTTGGATCAGGTATGCATAGATTATAACAAAAAGAGAAAAACGAACGCGAATTATATTCCAGCCATTAACTATGGCTAACTTGACCATCTTTTCATTTGTTCTTGTAAAAAAAAATATATATATATGTTCCACTTCTGGATGTCGTAAGTGACGGAGCATATATAAGCTTACATAACAGACGTGAATTGGGTGTTTCATCATGAAAAAAACTATAAAATGAATTACGATATCTGCTACCAAGTTAATTGAATGCACACAACATGCTTTGTTCTCCGATAAAAATGAAGTAAATCTCTAATTAGTCATAAACTGTAAGCAGTCAATCAATTTTGCCAATTTTCCTGTTTTTTGTTGTTGTTGTTGTTGTTGTTGTTTGTTTTGTTTTGTTTTGTTCTTTTTGACAGGGAAGGGGGATGAGGGAAGAGGTCTGGTATACTGGGCATGGTTCAAGAGTATGGAAATAATAGTTTGAACTGATCTGCGTAAAGTGGTTTTACTTTGCTTCAGTTCTTGTACGGTTTTACACGGAATAAGAAATCCGCTATCTTTATCTAAGAGCCAAAGTGCCTGTTTTGATTGCAAACGTTTGTCCAAAAGGCTCAATTTTCAAAAAATAACCGGGGAATAGTCTTGTGTGTCAACTGTTTGGTCAGGTGCCCTGACGCTTATATAAGAACTAAATCTTCAAAGGGTGCATTTTACCAAAATTTGGTACTTTTTGTTTAAATTTCTTTTTTGAGAGATTTTACAGGCTGGGGTGTGCCAGTACTAGTAATATTTCCTTTTATGCTGTTTTGTTGTAGGTGTTTGTCGCAACTGCAGAGTTTTGCTTTCAAAAATGGAAAGCAAGGAAGAACCGGTACCTGAAAGAAATGCAGTGACTGGAGAGGTTTTGGATGACAGCGAAGTACTCTGCCCCTTGGAAAATTTATCCCTAGTGAGTAGCCAAGACTGAGTTGATATCTTTTAGCAATGACAAATAGTTTACCGGAAAAAAAAAGACTACAAGCGTAACCCCGTAATGCGAAAAGCTGCTTCATGTGAACTAGAAAGTAATTATTAATAGACAAATCAGTATATTTAAGTTAAACAAAAAGTTGTTTCTGTGTTTGCCTATCAGTTGGATACAGGAGGTCAAATCCCTGTTAATACAAGCACTCCTTTCCAGTAGTGTCACAAAGGACTTGAAGAAACCCTGAAAGTGGCCTTTCTTCACCTGTACAGTTAGACACGTCGTATGATGATACGTGGAATATGACGGAAAATATCTCCACATCTAAAATTGCAGATGCCCCGAGCTCCTTAGATCATCTAAATACCTTTTTGGAAAGTAGAGAGATTAGTCCAATCAGGTATGCATTGCGAACATCTTGGAACGAAACTAGTGACCGAACAAAACGGCAGCATGTTCGAAAAGCAAGGCAAGCCGTCTCGGTCGTTCTTAGTGAAGTAGCACCAGAAGATCCAGAGCAGCTATGGCACGCTCTCTCCAAATCGCAAGTCACGCAACGTTTATTTTCAGTAGATACTGAGGGTGGTACTGGAACCACAGATGAGACACTCTAGGATGCCCTGGCAACTTGCTATAAGAATGCAGACCAATGGGACACACGCCGGCAGATACTCTCTATCATGGCTGAGAAAACCAGTTTTGCGAAAATTCAAGAGTGGATACCAGGTTTAACCAGATACCGCTATATGATGGCTAGACAGCATATTCTTCTCCATGGAAGAGGTGCACCAGTTCCATCGCCAAGTGTACGAACAAGAATGGTGGTTCCACAAGATAAGCTCGCACATTTTCTGGAGTTTATCACCAGTCCTCATATCATCCAAGACCTCCCATTTGGAGAAAAAGTGGTCACACTTTCAACTGAGGAGGTGATCAAAATACCAAATGTCGTACGCAACATGATACCGGAGCGTATTGTTCAGCAATACTTGGCTTATTCAGAAGAGGCAGAGTTCACTCCCATGAGTCGTAGTACTCTTCTACGTATTCTTCAAGTCTGCCCTGCTTCCACACGAAAATCGTTACAGGGGATAGATTACATTAGCTCAACAGGTACCCAAGCATTCAATAACCTCGAAGGTGTCGCTGACCGTTTGGGAGAGATGGATATGGGGATGTCATGGGCGAAAGAACGGAGAGAACAACTAAAGAAATGCAAGCGCTACCTAAAGAGTGATTATAAGGTATGCATACTAATGTTCCCTATTCCTTTTTTAATAACGCACGAAGTAACAGCTACCTACGACATTAAATTCAACATCTAACCTTCTGTGAAGTGAATATCGCTTTGCTTATTCGAACGTGAAGAATGAGGAGAACTGGGCAGAGTCTTGAAAAACAGAAATTACTCTGAAGAGTAAGCCACGCACCGGGCCAATCGAAACAAACAAAAGTCGTACATGACTAATTGAAATCGCTTACCTTCGATTTTCCTGTGCGCAGCTTGCTGTCATCGCCATGGTAGAATTTGTACCATGTGACCGTTAGCTGCAAAAGGTCATTGTGTTTGTTTCCCTTTACAGGTTCATGTCTCAAAGAGCTCAGATGTCCCTGATCACTGTCGCGTCTACGCACTAAGCGACCCTACCGACCGCGATTATCAGTCCCAATGTTCACATGAGCACAAAACCTATTGCGACAAATGTGGTGATCTTACGGAGACGATGGATGACATCGAGGCCGCAGTTGAGGCGCTGACTACAGATAAAGTGAAAGAAGAGCTCCGTTTTGTAATGGGCAAGGCTAAGCAAGACATTTTGGGTTGGAAAGCACATCTGCTGCGGTCAATTAATCAAGATGAAGCAAGATTGGACATAATGAATGCATTGGACAGCACGTCCGTTCTTCTAGTCCAGGACTGGGCGATGAAATTTCTTCCCCGAAAGTTTAGAGAGAGCCAGAAGGATTGGTTCGCAAATCGTGGGATTTCCTGGCACCTAACTGTAGCCATTAAAAGAGAAGATGACCGCAAACTTCAGATGATGACGTTTGTTAATGTGTTCCGCAGCTGCAGTTAGGATAGCTGTACGGTGCTTTCCGTTATGTCAGATGTGGTGCGACAGCTTAAAGAAGCCCAGCCTCGACTTGAAAAGGATATACCTCACAAATTAATGTGATTTGGTAAGCTGAAGCCACTCTAAAGGCACTAAGGCCACATGGTAGCGGGCATTACCCCTTAAATCTACCAAAGCAAAGATTGAGCCCAAGCATTAGCAGCCATGGACAGCTGTTTCGGCCTTGTTAGGCCTCATCAGCATGGCATAGCTAATGCTCAGGCTCAAGTACCCACATATCCATAAAACAAGCAGTAAAAACGTAAAGCTTGTGGGATGTGGCTGGAGTGACACATCAGACTTCAGCTTACCAAATCACATTAATTTGTGAGTTATATCCTTGTCACTCCAGCCACATCCCACAAGCTTTACGTTTCAACTTGAAAACGTCTACTACTGGAAAGACAACGCCGGCTGTTACCACTGTTATACAACAATTGTTGGAACAAAACTAATGAGCCAACAGTTCGGTATTTCAGTCAGGCGGATGGATTTCTGTGATTCACAGGCAGGTAAAGGCGCGTGTGACAGGAAAGCCGCGACCATCAAGTCACAGATGAAGATCTATCTCAATTCAGGGAACAATATTGAAAGAGCAGAGGAAATGTTGGATGCCATCCTTTCATCGGGTGGATTACCATCTATTAACGTTACCGTTTCAGGATCCCCTGAGGCTTCTGCATTTCGCGCTATCCGGTTGAAAGGTGTGAGCACTATTTCAAACGTAGAGTATGTTGACAAAGGGTTGCGCGTTTGGAAAGCCTATCACATTGGTCCTGGAAAGTTGATTCAGTGGGAAAAACTTGACGTCCAACAAAATATGGCAGTTCCAAGGCTGTCAGCCGTTGATGCTAAGTTTAAACCAATTGCATCCAAGAAGATCCCTCCAAAACAAGCCAGTACCAGTGGACCCAGCGATTCACCAAGCTCTGACGAATCCTCCTCTGTTGAATCAAAAGCCAGCCTCTTTTCCTGTCCCGAAAAATGATGCATTCAACATTCTCAACGTTTCTTATCGCTTCAAAGGCATCTAGACTGTGGAAGACATCGTTGGTTATTCCAAGAGACTGGATGTGCAGTCCAGTAGTGTTCCAAATATTCCGACAGAAGTATCTAAAGTGCGATCGGTGAAAAGCCTGGTCCTCCCCATGGGGTGGGCATTGAGGTCATCACAAGTTAAAAAAACTAGATTCACCGCTAATCAGACAGATTACTTAACAAAGAAATTCGATCTTGGTGAAACCTCGGGACAAAAAGCAGATCCGGACTCTGTTGCAAGGGCTATGATGACAGCCAGGGACACTGAGGGAAATCGTTTGTTCACAAGTGCAGAGTTTCTAACTTCCCAGCAGGAAGCAAGCTTTTTTAGTCGACTAGCAGCGAAGAGGCGCTTACCAGATGTAACAAGTGGTGGTGACGAAGAAGCGGCAGATTGCGCAGAAAGGGAGAGCGTACTTCAAGAGCTCACCACGGCAGTTATGCATGAAGTGTCGTTGGAGCATCCAATAGTCTATGACTGTTATAGCATATGTGAACTCATCAGTTCCTCGAACCTCTCTTCTTTTTCCATTCAAATGCTGAAAGAAATTTGCAGTTAGTTTGAAATTGACACAAGCCGTGTAAAGGTGAGACGGAAGAAGCCATATGTCGATCTTTTGGTTGCTTTTTCAAGGCATTGCTCCTGTACGAAGTAAGACATGACTGAGCATGGTTTATATGCGATGCCACTTGTTATGACAAATTTAAAGCTGATTTCTTCCACCGGAACGGAACCACTGGACCAACCGAAACCACCTGAACGGAACGAACCGAACCACGAAACGAAATCAAACTCTTGATAAAGAGGAAACATTGTTGGGTTCTCATTATTTTAAGCTGCGCATTTGGCACGCGTGAAGAGAGTACGCTAAATCCCTGCATGTCTAACGAACGTTGCCTGCTCGCAGCTTAGTATATAGTTTCCATTGCGGTGTAAATGTCAATGTTTCCTTCTCAAAGAATTACTATAGCTTGCATACTGACTTTCAATTGGTATAATTTGTACTTCTCTTTCATACCTTGCACAAAAATCGCTCCTCCCTCCCCTCCCTACACCGTTCTCGTTGCCCACATGATTTGTATTTCCCGCCGTTTCCCACGCTGCTAAATGAGAACCGGCCATGGAGGAGGAAAAGGTAAGGCTAAAATTCTCTCTGTTATATCTACAATTCTGCGATTGTTCCGTTAGTTCCGTCCCAGTGGTTTTGGTTGTCCCGCTGGTTTTGTTCCGGCTGTTCGGGTAGTTCCGTTCCAGTACTTTCATTCCATCATTCCCAATTCTAGCAAGTGCCGATTTCTCCAAGAACAGTTCTAAATTTTATTCTCTATCGCGTGGGTTTCTTTAAGTTTCATTTATTTAGGAGCCTACGTTTTCGCTAAGAGGCCAATAAAATAAGAACACAGTACTGAAAGTCCACGGGAATGATTCATGAAAAGAAAGCGTGAATTGCAACTGAATACAATAAAAAAGTGAAAATTACTATTTCTCAAAGTACTTTTTTTTTTTTTACCACATTTAACCAGTATAGTCTTGAAATAGATTTCCTTAACCAAACCTCAATTTCAAATGGTTGGTATTTCCTTGTTTGAGAAAAAAATGCTTTGATTTCAAGAGACAAGACGTGATTTGAGGATGAAGACGGTTCAGCGGAAATGGCCTGATACTTCCAACAATTTCCTCAGTACCCAGTAGGTTAACATAAAAATTGTTTCATGCTTTGATTCAATAAAGATCTCTTTCAGCGATGTGTTATCTCAAATTTAATACTGAGAGGCCGTGTAGCATAGTAAGCTTTTATTGACTTCCTGTTTCTTCATTCGATGTGAAATTGACATCTCGTCACAAACATCTGGCGGAGAACTCGAAGCAGAAAAGCTGATTCCGATTAAATAAAGTTACTCGGACGTCGACTTAATTGTTTTACCCACAAGTGGTTGCAAGCAATTTGTTTATCAGTACAAAGAACTCATAATACACGGGTTTTAACGCGCTCATACCGCTTGCCCTCAGACAAAGACGTAGCAGTCATTGTTTACTTTGGGTGATCTTTTCGATAAAATCAGGTTAATTTCAGCGGCGCCTCTAAACCCACTCAAAGAATAACACAAGATGATTTTGATACATGTTTTACAACAACGTAAAAAGCTTCCAATGACGAATTGTGAGGAAATTTGGAGTTATGGCACATGCCGAAAAATGCCGACGAATTTAATTCCGAAATAAGGAATTTGACCAAGTATCTCAAAGGGATGTTTTCAACAGATGTGCTTTTTTTCTCGAATGACGCTTGAGGCGAGTTATAGCCTGTATTTGATAGCTTAATACTTTGTCTTTCAAGGAAAAGTACCGAGAAGTTTTGAATCTCCTTTACACGCGAACGCAAATTAAGTTTAGATGTCTAATTTTCAGCCTTTGCGTTCGATCAATTTGGCGGTCGTCGGGGAGAAATTCGTTTTTCTCTCTTTTCTCGAATTTAAAGCGTAGGGATATTTGTGGACGAGAAAAGAGAAAAATCGATTTTCCGACTTCTGCCGCCGTATGTTTGACAGTTAGTGAAATTCACTCTTAACTACTAGTTCATTTTCGGCCGAAGTGTTGTGTATAGTGGAGGGGCATTTTGATCCCTTTTGTAACTCATTTCATTTGTTCAGGTTTTCATAAAGATATTGCAAGTGAACAGCATTTTCTTGATTTAGGAGAAATGTTTTATCATGACTTGTCCCCCTACAACAATGAAGAACACCCTGGAACTGGCGTAATAATACCGATTCGTTTCCCAATGCGGATACATAAAGGAACTTTGTTTAAATTTATGTATGTAAACCCCTCACACTTCCACAGGCGAATCAGCTCTTATAAGGAATACTAAGGTATCAACAATGGGGGAGTTATATGAAATAATCGTAAAAAGAACCCGGTGTGCAATTCATTAAACCGTCCTGAGTTAAAGAGAATCAAACTGCATATTTCAGCTAGCAGGTGAGGAAAATGTAGCGGTGTTACGTTAGATTAAAAATTTTTATTTCCTAAAATTAGAGTTAATAAAGATGTAATTCTAAGGGCTGTGATGAGCTGACGGGCTAACAGAGGTCTCGAGACGGGAGAAAACTGTTTTGATTGGTCAGCTGTGCCTCAAATCTGTAACAACACGTATCCACAAAGGATTTAATCGGCACTTTTTTTTTATCAGATTTAAATTTGCCCTTTGGGTCATTTACAGTATTATATGCATTCAAAAATTACCTCCGACATGGTATCCTAAGGTGCTCTCTAGCCACCGTGTAATATTTCTCTGATACAAATCGAACGAGCTCCATCATATAGCATTTGTGTAAAATTAATGTGCTCCATTAACGATAATAAGCAAAGTTAAATTAAATTGCTCAAAAGTTGAGCATGCTAAAGGAAAAAGCTTGCTATCAAATTATGGTTTGATACGGTTTGAATTTTGCAACGCTATCATTATATTCATACATTCATCATATAAAAAAGACAAGAGGCTACAATTAGCCTAAACCCGGGCTTGTAAAAAACAGTATTGTATCCCTAACTTAGTGCTAAACAAAAGAATAGAGGGAAGTCTGTCTTTCTTACATCGGACGCATTGTGTTTAGCTTGTGTTGGAGTCTGTTTCTTTAGACCCCTATCAACATTTATTCCTCTAAAATACAGCTCAACCATTGAGAACAGTAATTATAACACTTGTAAAAAATATTTCTAAAAGAACAAGAAAAAGAGAAACAGAAAAATAAAGCCCGTGATATATACCACTAAAAAAGCTAAAAGACATCAAACCCGGGTTAGCTGTGTCACAGGCAAGAACAGTGACCTTTAGGCCACAGAGGTTTATCCTTTTGCAAGGTGATAAAAATAGTGTATTGATTCCAAAAAAAAAAAACTAAGCACACTTGTTTTCGCTTCGATGGATAATTGTTTGAGAAAGGAAACGCTTATCGAACGATGTAGGATTTTTTCGCATAAACGTTAATGGAGTACGTCTCGGTGAAATGTGAGTAGAAAATTAATTAGCAGAGTGAAACTGTTTACAAACACTTCTCCTTTGTCGTCTCATGTTATTATAATCGGCTCCGAAGCACAAGACCTAGAAAACTCAGACCCACCCTCCCAAACTGTAAAAACTCAAACCCCTCATAAACGGCGATAATTCATTTTGCCCACGTTTATTTCACTTTGAAAATTTGTATAGTTGTGAGGGGGTCTGAGTTTTCCAGTTTGGGGGAGGGGGGTGGGGGTGGGGGGGCGGGGGTCTGAGTATTCTAGGTCTCGTGCTCCGGAGCCGATTATAATAACGTGAAGTGTTTGTTATCTGGGATAAATAGACGGTGTAACATTTCAGCGCACTGAACGGCGATAATTTATTTTGTCCACGTTTATTTGACTTTGAAAATTTGTATAGGGGGTCTGAGTTTTCCACACTTGGCGGGGGGGGGGGGGGGGGGGGCTGAGTTTTCTAGGTCTGAGGTCTGAGTTTTCTAGGTCTGAGTTCTCCAGACACCCGATACGGGGAACACGGCGGCAATCCATCTGGAGTTAAATTTTGGTCATGTTAAAAGCTTTCTTCTCGCTGTTGAACTTGCAAACATTCGTATAGACACTTCTCTTAACATATTAGTTGTTCAGACTTCAAAGACACAAGGTGAATCGACGTTTTCCAATACGTGACAACAGGCATCATTCTTGCTGTTGATATGAGATTTACACTTCCGAATCACTCGGCCGTGAAAGGTCAAACTCCCTTTGTCTGTAGTCTCTAATTTTTGGCGCTCCCCTCACGTCGCGTCTCCTCGCAACTTCGCGCGCGCACGTGGCCCCAAAATCCGTCGCCACCATTAGAGACTACTCGCAATCTCCTGAAGCAGTCCATCTGCCGCAAGTTTACTCATGTTAAAAGCTTTCTTCTCGCCGTTGAACTTGCAAACATTCGCATAGACACTTCTCTTAACATATTGTTTGTTCAGACTTCAAAAGCCACAAGATGAATCGACATTTTCCCATACGTGACAACACGCATCACTGTTATTAAATATAGTTAGCGCTTGCGCCGAAACGCCGGAAGTGCCATTTGTGGATGATACTCGACGACGAAAAAGAATAATCGTCGGTAGTTTAAGACCCGGGCGCCGCGCGAGACGCGCGCAGCCCGGGTAATAATATATAGATTTAGCCAAGCCTAAAAGCGGAGCTCCACGATTATTATTTTTTATCGGTATTGAGCAACACCGCATGGCTTTCCTTGTGCCAATATTTTATTTTTAGAGCAGTCAACAGAAATTGACTGTGGTTCAAAAACCTCAAAACATTACAAGAAAACAATGCAGTCGATGCGTGTGTTTGCAAATTTATCAATCTAAGAACGATCAACATCGTTGGAAGAGCATGTTTGAACGTTTTACTTTAGCCACCTCTGATAAATGGTGTATTGAATGGCTCATCATGATCATGTTCATCCAAAATTTGTTTGATCGCTTAGCCACCCTAACAAAGAAATCGTACACAAACGGTAAAAAGCATAACCACATAACGTCGAAAATCTCAGCGATAATACGCAAAAATAATTTTTTGGACTCACTTGGTCCGCTGTTTGGTCAAACATTGTTATGCGTTTAGCCACTAAACGTCATACGTGACAAACACGATGTTGGATGAAAATGGTTGATCTTTTAGCCGGGGCTTAACAAACATATTTCGTAGTACGTTAAGCTTAGACATAAGCTTAAATGTCGTAGAAAAGATAAAAAGGAAAACAAGCCTGATAGTTTGGATAGGTAATCGCATGGGGCCGAGTAAAATTAAGGGTTAATATCACTTGTGTTTTAAGAAATTTGCTGAAATTGCCCTCGTCGCGCAAAACATGAGAGATACTTTACGAGAACGTATTCATTGCAATTACCTGTTAACAACATAAGAGCAAACGTTTCTTTCAGTTCTTAACACTATAGAAACACTGACGTCGAAAAACATGTACAGTCAGCCGAGCGGAGGAAAACACTCGTTCGCTTGCAAAACAACAAACAAACAATTCGACTAGCTACTTCTTTGTGTCCAAAACGAGTAGATTGTTATTTATATCCAGTCGAGACAAAAATACAAGTTTCATTCCTGAACAAAAAGTAATAACGATTAAACCTCAAATGCCAAGCTTCAATTTATTATTTGTTACCTGTGTTGTAGAGCTTTCTACGACTTGAAAATACGCATCGAACCACTAAAGTAAAAACACGCATCTACAAAAACAGTAAACGGTTTTTCCAAAGAAGAACTTCTTCCACCAAGTTTAAGCTACTCATTTCTTCCATTAATGCCGGTGAATTGTTAAGTGAACTTTCGTGGTGAGCTACAAGATGCCGCGGTAAAGTGAACAAGCTCTTGAAGCGTTAAATCATTTTGTTTTTCAACCACACAGTCCGGGCGCCATACAAGTGGATCCAACATTTAAGAATTTCCTCAGAAAAATGTTTTGCTCTTCTATTTTATCAGTTTATTCACCTTCCAGAGTATCTTTTAAGTAGTTCTTGATTTTCATGCCTTTTACGCGAATTAAAAGAGAGAACTTCGAAGAAGATGAATTTGTTGTGCTCAAAATGAAGAAACCAACTGAATGTGAAATCTCGAGCCGCAGAAAGCGCGCGAAAAATTACTTATCAAGAAATGGTCTATTGTAGTGAGTCAAATTCGTTTTCACAAGTCGAAACAAAAGCCTTTTGTTGTTTGTTGCGCTGAGGGGATTGTTCCGAGATTCGGCGAAGATGGATTTCAAATCGTCGGAAAATTGTCGGCGTGTCAAATTATCGGCATTAGGGGAGAGGGGATTGGAAAGTTGCACATTAAGGTGCTGTTAACACAGGGGTACCCAGGGGAGAAAATGCGCTTCAGTAAGCTTACTTTCTCAGTCAATGTGTTTAGTGCATCAGCGAACCAGTTGATTAAAAATTTATGAACACGATAAGGATGATTCGCTGTTAATAACCTTTACGAACTATACTCGGCGCGAGCACGAGAGGAGAAAACAAAACCAAACAACACTGAATCTCTGTTTTTTTTTTTTGTTTTTTTAGAATCTTTTTAATCATTTGAAGGGTTTTCAATGGTGACATAAGCGTTAATATTCCGTAATGTAACATGTCTCAAGCGTTTTTTTTTCTAAGTAGATACCGAATAGCTCTTTTTGGAAGTATGTAATAATGTTTATTATTATTGTTATCAACTCCAAGCAAGAAACCTGGAAATGCTGAATTCTTTTATGTGATTTGGATCAGTTGATAGTAGCGCGCAGTACAACGCCGCAAAACAATGAAGCTCAGTATCGATGGTTTGACTTGGTCAAGAGTTGTGAATTTTAAAACTAACTTGCCTTACTCGTAAGAAAAGAAAGAATAGAAAAGGCTTAGTGTATGAAAACTTGCGCTTTAGACGGAAAAATCGCCCGACTAAGCCGTTGGATTGAAAAAGGATCAACGCGGTCGTTCTCATTGAGTCTTAAAACAAAAGCGTGACTCTTAAAAAAGAGATGTTAGTTTTAAAACTATCGCGCTTTCACATTCGTAACGTAAAAGAAAAGAGAAGAAAAATGTTGCGTTTGGGAAAATACCGCTTAGGAATAAAAAAGAAACCCTCAAGTTAAATTGTTGGAGTTAAAAATGATGAAGGAGGGTTGTTGTTCTAATTTAGTCTTGCAACGAGAACACTGGTGGCGAGCGCGGCATTTGTCAAAGAAGTGTTAGTATTAAATCACCCTTTACTCGTAACGTAAAAAAATGAGTTACAAAATTCCCACCGCCGACGGAATTTACCTTAAATTTTGACAACATTACTCAGCAAGAATCAGTCCTCATTACACCCGGACGTTTTTCTAGTTTTCATCATTTGTGTCTTGTGTTCGTTCATGGATAACTTTAACAAAGCGATTGCTTTTAATAGAATGCCGATCGCGTCAAATGAAACAAAAAACAAAAAACAAAAAAACAACAACAACAACAAAACACTCACACATAAGATCGCCCCTAAGTCTGTGAAAAATACTTGAAAGGTGGGTTTATTTTTATAACCAAGGGTAGTATTTTAACAGCTGTTAGCTTTTGTAATCTTCAGAACGTATCAAAGCAAAGAAAGAGGCGCGCGCGAACTCAGATCGCTTGAAACTTGACAATGGCTCATTTTTATCAGGGAGGTGCGAAAATAACCATCTATTGTTTTATTCGTTCCTGTTTAAGCGACCGCGTGTATCAGTGTCAATTTATGCGAATTGATTGATATCTAAAAATACTGCTTTGTTTGCGCGAAGTGCTTGTGCCATTAAATACCTAATTCGGTAGGCTCGATTTCCGTAGTCTCCTCCGCAGCCGTTCTTTGTCTCGTCACGCAACGCTCCTCGCCACTAACGGCGAGGAACGTTGCGTGACGAGACAAAGAACGGCTGCGTAGGAGACTACGATTTCCGCCGCTCTCTCGTGTCTGGTCTACGTTCCTCCCCGAGGCTTCGGGGAAGGAGCGCGAGCTCCTTTCCCAAGCAGCGGCTGGTAATTGAGCCTACCAATTCGGCCGTGGTTTAAGCCCGGTTTAAATACTTTGTAAACATTTGCGTTGTCATTGGATGGTTTCTTTTTGGGTTTCCATTCGAAATTCATCATTGTTGTAACCAATGTGTCGGCTTATTTTATCAGCGATGGCAATAAATGCGAATAGTGTGCATCCATATGTTCCGACATGCATTCGAGTCTATAAGCCGTAACGTAATAAAAATCGTTGCTGGAATAAAGTGGCGTTCAGTTATTCATCTCGCAAAGAATTCAAATTTATCTCTGTTTTTGCTTTTTGTTTTAGTTGTCTTTTTTTTTTCCAGAGGTTGTAAAAACTCGTCAATATAGTTTCAGTGCGCTACGAACGCAAACCAAGATCCTAATCTAACATTGTGAGAACTGAAACCGAGCTGCCTGTCAATTTTACGGAATGAAAATTTTTCATTGAGTTCATCACTCTGCCAGTCTTTCAGTTGCGACATTCCTTGTCTTAACCGACCCTCCCTGAGTAGCAAGTGACCTCGAACAAAAAGTTACTCTCACTCCCTCCCCAGGTAAGATTTAACATGAACGCGCTTTCGCCAAATATTCAAATTTCGCGCTCGTGCAGTGATCGCCTATCTTTGAATTCCTCTCGTGAATGTCGCTATTGTAATAACAGCGAGTTTGAATTTCCCTCGTGAATTAATAAGCCTTTGTTTGGCGCTAAAGCTATTGTTTCAGGCTCTCCTTCTATGGTCATATTTGCGACACTTAACAAAAGGCATTGTCTTTGAATTTGATCGACTTTTCTTGATACGAAGCCTCGTTTTGGTTTGGGTGTCCTACACTTGGCTTGAGCCTGCGATCCAATCGAAAACCAGTACCTGGTCAGAGGTCAACTTTAAAAAAACCCAGCTGACCTCGAGCCCGCGATATGGTCACGTACTATTGGTCAGCAGATACCTTGTTTTGACAGGTGTCAATTGGCCATAACATTGACGTCCAATATCAAAAGACGTACACAAAAAGATGTACACAAAACACGGGTTACAACACAATTCAAGGATTTTCTTTAAGAACAATGATTCATCGGAACCAGAAGGAATTCAATATACACCATGCACATTACAGACACAGTCATCCTCGGCATAAGGTTATTGAGAAAGCAAGGCCAATATCTTATACAAGCCAGGTATCAGTTAGTGTCATCACAATGCTTCAATAGTTTACAGCGATTTTGTTTGACTGTCTTTTTAGAATAAAGTTCAAATAAAGCTTAAGCCACTCCTTTAATAGCTTGTTGTTCAACTTTAAGGGTTTACGATAAAAAATGAATTTTCGTATGTTGGGAACAGTTCCCCTCTAAAAATGATTATATTAAAGTTCCACACCACATATGACGCAAAAAGCAATTCTTTGATTGGCCGTTGTGAGCTCAGCCCAAAATCTCAATACCGTTTAAGTGTTGTACAACAACAACAAGCTTCTTATTATTTAGATGAACAGTCAGCAAAGCCTTATTACATTTCCCTTTAATTGACTTCATAAGTTTCAACAAAGTTGTTCAAGCAGTTACAAGACCGAGTCGGAAGGGGCTTGGGTCTTTTCTCGATTTGACGTCAAAAATTGCTTTACATGCATGTTTACAAAGACGTAATTGCAATTTAAATCAGTTTGTGACGTCAAAGCGAAAATAGACGCAAGCTCCTTCTGATTCGGTCGTGGGGCAGACGATGGCTAGATTTTGCCACTTTAACACCCTAGAAAATTCAAAATAACTAGTCAAGATTTGGTTAAAAAAAAAAGACGCAATGCGTTTCAAACAGGTGCAAAGATTTATCTTAGCGGTTTTAGGTGCACCTTAAGTGTACTCCATTTCCAGGGATTACAGCAGTTCATGTTTACAAGTTAGTGAACGTTCTTTGTGTATAAAAAGTATTTTTGTTAACGGTGACTGTGGAATTAAAAGACTTGCGGCATTATTTGTTTAAGTGATACCAATTAAAAATCAATGAACGATAAAAACAATTTTGTCAAGAAACGGAGTGGAATCACACCAATTGAGTGCAAAGTGAACAAAAACAGAAACATAACTTATTTCTCGGCCTGTAATCGTGAATAGGAACTTAGCCCTAAGGTCGAAACCAACATGACACTGTGTGACTCCAAGTACACAATCTATGGTAATACATAAGAAACCAGTTAGTCCAAGTTTAATCAGTTAAATGTCGCGAGTTTCCAGAATTATACGCTTCAAAACAGAACAATCGGCTTGGCACCGAGTTTAAGGAGAAAACGACGTCAACTCATTCAAAACTGCAATTGCAATAGAGACACGATTTCGTCAAAAGACACAATGATCAAAATGTTATTATTTTGTTCCTAAATAAGCTGAGAATTGGAAACCTATTAATTCCAGCTGGAAGTTTGCTTGAAGAAGTTATATCTCTCACGGAGTTATATCTCCCACTGAGATCACGGTACAATTTTCATTTCGCTTCATTTAAAAAATCAGAGCTACACAATGGCATATTAGCATGTATTGCTAGGGGCCTAATCAACCTCATCAACTCGAGTTAAAATAAAGTTACCTTCCTACCTAATGTACATACAACTTATTATTACAGTCACAACTACTGATGCAATACCTTGTTAAATTACGTAACTTAAATAAAGAGCAGAGCAATAGGCAATTTTTACTTTTCAAAAATCGCGCCTCTATGCTTTAATATAAGTAAACAGACCAATAGCCAGTATTATACAAAGCATACGAAAGGGGAAAAATAATTCGGCAGACAAAGTCTATCTTCATTGCAAGACTTAGTTTGGACCGACACGTAAGCTTGGATGAAAACTTTCCTGTGAGACGCTCGAAGCAAATCTTCCTGTCACGTGATTCCAATCTGAGCGGTTGCTTCCCCTCCGCAGTTGCTGTTTCCGTCATCACCGGTAACACTTGCACCCTGCCCTTATGGCTGACGGGAGAGTCGCCAGATTTCTTAATACTTTGACAGCTTCTGCGAAAATTGGGGTCCAACTTATTCAAGGCAGAAACTTCAGAGCAGGTGTCCTACAGAGAAAGAGAGAGAGAAAACGCAGAGATTAGGAAACACAGATATTAAAAGTGGATATTCTAACGCATCAAATGGAACTGCATTTTTGTGTTTAGATCCTCAAAAAAATGTCTAGGCTCGATTTCCGCCGCTCACTCGCGGGTCCCGAGTATCCTCCTGGGTGGTGAGTGCGGGCTTATTTCCCGAAGCAGCGAGGGCCCAGTTTTTCCCAATACGGACTGACCTAGGCCGGCAAATAAGGTGTTTATTTTTTTCTTGGAAAAACTGGTTTCAAGGAGGGCTGACAAGCGGGCAAATCAATTTAGGATGGGCAAACATCGCTTATACGTTTATTTCGCGCGAGTTTGCACTGACGTTTTAGTCGGTAATACTACTGAACAAAAGTTTTCAAATTCCTCGCCTTACCGAGGCAAAACACTGATGCTCGAAATCTTCATGGATAATTTTAACGGGCACTTAAGTTCAGAAACCTGAGCTGTATTAGAGGTAAGTTAACCTTGCAGAGTTTTTAACGTTTGCTAGTATTATGCAACTGAAGACAGTGACTCTCGCGTGAAACCTTCGCCTCAACACATATAAAAGGCATATATTGAACGATAAGTGAAAAATCGTTTCTTCTTTAATTAAACTTAACAAAACGGCGATTTAAGAATTGAAAAAGTGCAAAATACAAAACAAAGAAATAGATTAAATGCAGAAAAATATGTTAATTCTTGTAAATTAAAAGTACGATTATCGCTGCAACAACGAACATCAACAACAAGTGCAAAATCTGTACAACACCAAAGAGACGGATTGTCATGACAACAAAATACAAGCGTATATCTTCTTGCTCGATTAAATCGCGAAAAGACCTCAATTATACAAGAGAAAACAAAGATTGACAACCCTAAATGGCTTTCACAGCGTCCCACTTGTAATAATATATAAATGGCGGTAAGCTAAGCTACAACTTTGAAATTAAATTCGGATGTGTACTCAGTTGAGTGTAGTCGCCTTTTTTCAGAAATGTCAGCGACCTTAATCTCACCACTTGTTTCTTCATCCACTTAACAATCATTCATGGTTAATATAAAACAGCATTTACGCCATTTCTGCGCTTTCATTTTGATGAAAATTCTCGCTCGCTCCCAAGTTTGCTTCAAAGTAGGCAGCGGTCCATACTCAGGGTTTGATGGGAAAATAAGGACCGCTGGAGCACGCGCCATCAGCCAATCAGATTCAAGGATTTACGATTCCGGACAGCTGAGATGCTTCAAAATAAATAAAGAAATAAATAAATGTATAATCTACTTGAGGGTTTCAAGTTATATTCTTCCTTAGGGTACACAGGTAGTGATTTCTTAGGGGCTCCTTTTGTCTCAGTTTCGTTATAGCGGCACTGACAATTAACACCGTGACACTGCACGAAGGAAATGTTGTTAGCGCAAGTGTATTCTAAATCCACCTAAGGTCATACTGCCAAGCGACAAGTTTTCATTACCACTCCTTCGTTTTCGTGTCCCTTGTCCTTGCTTTCTTTTACTCCCAAAGATGCCAGCCTTTCTACCAGTACACACTCGAGCAGCGACAGAAAGATAAAGAAAAATGAGGTTATCAGATACCAGTCCACGCTTTTCACATAACTCACCTAAAGACATAATGGATCAAAAATGTTAGGAGCCATTACATCACTATAAAAGAAGCGTCCGAAATGTTTAAGAGAAATATATCGCCCAATACCCCTTTCCAAGATTTGCGAATTGAATTGTCTTGACAGGACGATTAAGTCTTGATGGGAAACTGATCTAATCAATAACAGACAATTTGACTTTTTGCAAGGAAGATCTACCGTAACTCAGTTGTTATCAAAGATTAACGATTGGGTAAAATCGCGAAACTTGTGAATTTTTGTATGTTTTTTTTCTAGCTCTCGCTAAAAATTTTGACAGCGTACCCCATGACCGGCTACTGTTAAAGTTTAGTAGTAACGGAATTGGCTAAGACATTTTCTCACAGGTCGCAAACAAATGACGCGTAGTCGTTAGAGGAACTTGCTCAGAGTAGGCGACTGTCACGTCCTTCACGCCACGGGGGACTACCCTAGGGCCTATATTGCTTCTACTGTATATCAATAACGTAAATGAATGTGTCTCTTCTACAGTTAAAAAAAGCTTCATGCTGATGACACAAAGATCTACAGGGAAATAGTTGATCCTATCATAGACACTGAGCTTCTTCAAGAGGAGCTCGCCGATCTCAGCAATGGGCTAGTAAATGGCAGCTACGTTTTTAACCCAGATAAGTGCGAATTATTGCCGATAACGCATTCACGAGATAAATCAGTAGCCAATATACTTCAGGAAAAACCCCGCTAAATGATCTAGACAGCTTCAAAGATCTTGATGTCGGGACAACTATGACAAAGGACCCCTCTTGGAACAATCGTACTAATACGACTGTGAAACAAGCGAACAAAGTATTAGGTACGGTTGAACGCTCTGTCGGCACTGCTAATTCAACTGTCTTTTCTATGCTGTGTAAATCCCTGGTACAGCCAATCTTGAAAAACGAGGTACCTGTCTCGTGGAGAGTGCACAAAGAAGAACGTCAAGTTTGGCGCTTAAATGACGCAAAAGGGATATGGCATATGAAGATCGACGCCAGCTGCTCAAATGGCCTATCCTTTTTGACCGTAGAATTTACTCATCTTTAGTCGGGTCAAAAAGTAGCCTCCCACGCAGACGTCTTTTGGCTCGTCACGCAATCTTTCCTCCCCAACAACGTCTGCTGAAACGAGCGGCACATTCCTTTCCCATTGTTAGCAAAGATCAGCCGAAGTCCAGGTGAAAATTACTACAGAGCCAATCGGAGCTAGGTTTTTGTGCGATGTCAATCAAAAGCTGCGTTTAAAATGCTCCCTTAGGACCCCTTGAGACGATTTGTTTCTCCCCGAAATCCCTTCCAAATCATAACTTTTATTATCCAAAAATCTTATATTGGAAATAATTTTTCCTCTGTAGTTCCATTATAATCCCGACTGCGAGCATACCAGTGTTCGGCAAGAGTTCTGTGGACATACCGGGCAGATCGGAAATGCCTTGGAAATCGATCCTTAAAAGCGTGTTTTTCTTGAGCGACGCGTTCGTCTGTTCCCAATGTTATAAGCGGTTACTTCGCTTCAAAAAAATTAAAACAGACCTGCGAGCAGTTCAAGAGGAGATTAGGTTGGAATTTAAGGAAGCTGTAATAAGAACGACGCGATTACGGTGAGATTTTCCTAAAACGGAGGTGGATGTTTATACCGCGCTGATCGCACCTTCAACAAACGTACCGAAGCAACATCACTAAATCTGTCACCTTCCCTACCACTTTCCTTTCTTTGCAAGAAGACAATGGCGAAAGTTCTGCATTATCGGAAGGTTGCGGAAGTCAATCTGGGATCATTTTTTCAAGCGCCGAGGAAATCCAGTCCTCAAACACCGCCGCTAACAAACGAAGCCGGTTTGTTTATCGTACCTTCACCTATTTCGGTGCCTATTTGATATTTACTCCGATTCAAAGTGCCTTGCTCTGAAAATGGAGGACAGATTATTAGCTGAAACTGTCAACAAACGCTTGCTCAGACTATGAAACCACTGTGTAAAATATGGCACGTAATGTGGAGTGTCACGTCGAAGACTGATCAATTAGTGATTTTCCGAACTCGGTCGGTAAATTTACGAAGACATCCATCTTTTTATCCACAAAATACACCATAGCCTTTCTCTTTACGACAATCATACTCGTTGAAACAATCGAGCCATAAGCCAAACAACCTTACTCGTTGATCATGATGTCCGCCTTGTTGTTTTGAAATCTCACGCGCGAGAAAATGTTAAAGTCCAAAGTACACTTCCAGGATTGGAAAGTGCGCTCTCATTGGTCTACGTAAAATCCCGCTCGTTTCAGCGGACGTTGTTGGGGAGGAAAGATTGCGTGACGAGCCAAAAGACGTCTGCTTAGGAGGCTAGTCAAAAAGTTATAAGACAGTTTTTGGTGTTTATCATTTGAAATTTGAAGACTTTTTTCTAATTTACCACATTTAAGTCTACGTGTGCTAACCAATCATATAAAGTGTTATTCTTTTTTCATTCGGATATTCAAGTCATGGAATAATCTCCAAGAGACGTTGTGGAAGCTGATAGCCTCCAGTTAATTAAATGCAAACTCGAATTGCACCTGAATAGTGAGGATTTTGCATTTGGGAAAGCCCTTTGCCCTTTTGCCCTTTGCAATCACTCAGTTAAGCTGTCAAACTGTAAATTTAAGTTACGGTTGGACAAAAGCCCACATGGCTTGCCAATTGTATATGCTGTGAACTTAGATCAAAGGTGAACTGCGTGACCAGGGCGTATTTCAAAATATGAAGAAGGGTAATATTAGCAGTATAGGAGGAGGAGGAGGAGGAGGAGGAGAAGGAATAAAGCCTACCAAACCGGTTACACAAACCATGACTGCCATAAGATAAACACTGAATATGACACCATCCTCCTCAAATTAATGAGAATCCTCGCATTTTCTTCATACGATACATACAATAGGCTACCTGTCAAACCGGTTCATAACCTATTGGTAAGCCTAAAATAGATATAACATCGCCCTATCTTTATAGGGTATGTACCAGTGTGCACAGCAAACCCACAGATTCTCACATTTATCTTCACAACCATCTCATGTCAAAATCGGCATTTCCCATTCTCAATTTCTTAGACTTCGATGTGTATGTAATGATGACTCTGATTTTTCCAACAAATCAGAGGAAATGTGCCAGTTCTTCGAGAAACCTGGCTATCCTGCTTTTGTGGCTCAATCGGGCCATCCCCGCGTCCAGCAAATTGATCAAGAGTCAGCACTACAGACTTCACAAAAGGAAAAGAATGACAGAATACCATTCACCCTCACATTTCACCCTCGTAATAACCCAGTAAAATCCATCATTCTTAACAACTCAAAAAGACTGCAAAATGATCCTAAAGCTCGTAGAATCGTTTCGCAACCACCACTGATTTCATTCAAACAAGATAAAAATGTAACTTTCTGGTAAGAAGCGCATTCAAAACAACTGAGCAATCTGGCACATTTAAATGCGCGCGCTCGCGATGCAAAACTTGTCATTTCATTCAAAACACTAACAAAATATCGGACCCTAAGCGATCTGTTAAGATCACTGATCGTTTCACGTGTACCTTCGCAAATGTTATCTACTGCATAACCTGCACATTATGCAAAAAGGTATACATCTGCGAAATAGGAAGACTACTAGGTGACCGATTAACATCTACGTGATGTTGAGAAAGATGACAAAGTTGCATCCAAACCAGTCGCCCGGCATTTTATTCTCCCTAGCCATTCCAAACAACACATGTCGATCTCCGGCCTCTCCCCACATCAAGGTACTACGGAAAGCCGTTAAAATCTCAAGCAAAAATATATCTTTCAAATCGGCTCTCTTAATGCCCACACGCTTTTCATTCAATTAATTTATTCCTGTTTTTCACGTTGCCATTTACCACCAATAGCGTAGCTCCATATTCTTTGTATAAACCATACACAATCCACAATTCCTCGATTCGCTCTGACGAAGGGCTAACCCTCGAAACGTCAGCTTTTTGAATCCCTCCGTTGATAAACCAAATTTTCGTAACTTAATAAGATACCTGTTCATGACGTCATGGATATTAATGTATTCCTGCGTAAATTAATGACATTCCAGAGCAAAAGAGAATAATTCGGTGCGCCCTATACTACTGATATTTTCTGATCGGAAAGGAAAAGCTATGGTAATAATAATCTAAAGTGCGGGGCCAGAAATTGAAAAAAAAAAGAACTGTTCATATTTCTATTTCAAAAGATATACTCTTCTGACGCTTTGGAAAAGGAGTGCAATAAATTTTCATGCCGTAGATCGAGCACTTCCCTTGATCAGTAAGAATTAAAAAACAAGCCAACAAACGAAGTTAAGGTCAAACCTTAGGTAGCATCTCGTTGACGTAACCCAACAAGAAGACGATGGTGAGAATGCAAGTGATACCAACAGTGAGCCTATCACCACCGTTCTCAGGACTCATCCAGAACACGATCCAACTGAGAATCACCAGAAAGATGCAGGGTAGGAACAACTGGATCATGTAGTATCCCAGGCGCCTTTGCAACAAGAACGAAACTTCGATGATGGTGAAATTACCTGGGCAAAATATAAAAGCGTGCGCATTTCTACATCTTTTCACATCCTCCCAAACTCTCCCTTATTTCCTCTCTATAGAAACAGCCCACAATTCATGCGTTGCTGTTTCTTGGAAACAAAGAAATCCTGTAGAGTCAATGATCAAAAGTGAAGTTGACAAACAGAAAGAATGTAACGATTTCTAACAAAGCCTGTCCTCATGACCTAAATTTAATGTACATCAAGGCGAATTACTTAGAAGTAGAAGTGTAAGCAGTAGAGACGTTCCAAAGGCCATATTGAGAAATAAGACTGGAATTTAGAAATACGGTACCAATGTTATACTCATCAACTCGACGAGACGTCTTAGAAGAGATGATTGAGAATTGTGCCATGGTGGGTTGTGCAACAGTCACTTTGTTGGTCTTCCATTTGTAATCCACTTCAGTGTTCTGAAATCCGTCTAAAAAAGAAAAAAAAAAAAAAAAAAAAAAAAGAATAGGAATAGTAAGTGTGATGAAGATTTTCACTACCCTAACCTTTATTTAGGTTATAGTAAAGTGGTAAGACTGCAATAATATGGCAGGCACACTTTGGTACTTAAATTCAGATTTACAATTTTAATACCTGTTCCTGAGAGACAAAGATAAGATTCATGGAACATGACAGGCCTTTAATTGGTACCCAGCCGCGTTTTGTGGCATTGATAAAGCAACCAGCGATGTTGCTACTCCCCTTTGGACAAGAACGTCAGCAACAGTAACGCTACTCGATTCGTTCGGTCTCCAAGCAGGTACCAGTAGCCATTTATGCGCCTTGATAAATCATAAATTAAAAACCGAAAACCAGCTAAACGCAGCAGCAATCAAAGGCATTCTTATCATCCAATCGAATGTCTGACGCTCCATCCGCTTTTTTAAACTAAAACCTTATTGGTGCATAACGGTGATGGTCAGCCGGTGCAGGAGGCAACTGATCAAGAATTCAAGAATTTTAAGGTGGTTATTTTTGGCATTTGAGGCTGTTTGTCTTTTCTAATATAACACCAAGTTATATTTTTCCGAATTATAATTTCCACTTTATGCAACAAGGTTATTATTTTCAACTTTTTTTTTTTCAACCTGCAAGGGTTGGGGTGGAGTAGGAGAGAGTTAGAAGGCCACTTTATAGAGGACTACCGTGGCAAATTTCACAAAGTTCATCGTATTTCATGAGGTGACAACACCTTACATGAAAAGAGCTAGTAGATAATACTATGCACGCTATACTTACAACTGCCAAATTGAAAAGAACAGTTTTGAACGTCAGCTGGGAAGTCATGCAAGTCCATATTGCAAGCGGATAAAACGTGAGTGCTGTATGGAGAATAAAATAAATTGTATAATATGCTCTGCAAAATACTTGCTCACAGGGTTGTTTAATGTCTGCACTCGTGTGCATTCCCATGTTGAGCCATTTATAAACTCGTAAGGTGTGATCGTCAATTGATCTATTTAAGTCGAGTTGTTGAGTTGATTTAGTTTGACGTTGTTGGCAAGTTTTAGAAAGTTGATACCAACTTCTCAGCAGTGCGGCAATTTACCAGCTTAATAGACCGAGTCGCTTAAAGAAGCCCGATGCTAATTTAACTTACGAATGAAGTACATATCTGGCGTCTTCTACAAAAAGGCCCAAAATAAACATTTTTACCACAGTCGCTTGGTTCTGTTAATTATGCTGTCAGGGGCAGCTTGTTGCCCGCGTCCGTCCAAATGTCTACATTAGGCTGATTTAGGAAAGACAAGGACTTAACCAATATATATAACTTAAACAATGGCAGAGCGTCCTCAAATAAATTTCCCGTTCTTTTGCTAAATTAGGCTAGTTACTAACCTGGACTATTAAACCTTACCTACTCCTGGGGCAACGTCGGAGTCCATGAATCATTTACAACGAGACCCAAATATTCAACAATATTTTCAGAACATAAAGCTACACCTTCCATATTTAACCTGGGTTGTCAAGTTTTGGTTAGGTCCCCAAAACGAAGTGGAAATGTTATATAATATATCTATCTCTTACTTTCTTGAATACGTCATACGACCATTAGAGTACACTCTCAAAAAAGAATGTATGTTTCTGTCATCTTCGTCCAGATCCGTTTGCCGGGAATTGTGACAGTAGGTGTCAGGTCTCCATATCAGACTGATATCTTCTCTGATGAGTGTAACTGTTGAGTTAACCACGTTTGCTAGGCGAGGATCCTTCCACTCTTGACGAAAGTACATGTAAGCACCTACTTCCTACATAGTAAGCAAAGTAGAGTTTTCATTCCAAACTTTTGTGACTCAGTTTAGCAACAAAATCAAAGTTGTTCGAAATTAACTCTGATCGGTTATCACCATCAAAAAGAAATATTTATTGAAGTATATGTTCTCCTCTTTTCGGTAGGAATTAGCATATTGCTTTTAATAGAAAGAAAGCAACCAACTCAAAAGGGAAGCCATTTCTTCACTGATTCCAACCAAAACGCCGAGCTTAGTTACTGCTTAGCTATTACTCAGTTCTTTGCGGGTTTTTTTTTTTTTTTTGGCCTGTTGAGTAAAAATAAATACGATGAGTGTAACTTCTAACTTCAAGCAATTTCAATTTCAAAGCGGAACAGTTGCTTATGTTAGTGTTACGCAAATAAAATCAAAGAATTCAGATTAATTGTGAAACGAGTACTATACAAAGAGCGCTCTGAACCACTCTAACCCCTTAGGTCCTGCAATCTGAATCTCAAATCAGTCGAAAGCAAGACTTTGTTGGTGCATTTTATTGTACTTTAGGCGAAATCAAAACGAGGAGCAAGCCAAATTAAACAAAGACGAGAGCAGTGTCTATAAACCAGGTGATTGATCTCAGAAGCGCAGGTCTGATGTCGAGACTGTTGTTCTTGGAGAAAGTGATGATGATATCAAGGCTTATGATATTTTTAACTTTCAAAGCAGCGTCGAAGACGCATAGAATATGGCGTGCTGGACCTTACACAAATGTTGAGCGAAATGATGTGTGAAAAAATCATTTCATGGAAGCCAAAGTAATCTTTTAGGAGATTAGAGCCGGAGAGTAACTTAAGCATCAACAGGTCACCAATTAGACCCAGCCTCAAATAGCTCTTTTTCATTGCATTTTTTCCCTGTCTCCCTTTTTTCTCTAGATTCTCTTAGCCCTGAGTTTGATTGATTAATATCAATATCACTGAAAAACAGTTTTTGCATGGATGGACTGTATAGTTTTTGGGTGTCATGCGTGAGTAGATATGAGATGCACACCATATTGACTTCCTCTATTTTCCCAAATGACTCCACGTATGCATTCACAAGAATCCATGTGGAATTCACTGCAAAAAAAAAAAAAAAAAAAAAAAGGGAAACATAATTGAAGATTGTTAGGAAAAGTAAGATAATAGAAACCTGCAATCCATAAGCGAATTTTCTACCTAGCCCTTGAAGAAAATAGGCCAGGGGCCGTTTCATGAAAATCCCGTAAACATTTCGGGTCCGAAAAGCCATTTCAAAAACTAAGATCCATCTATTCGAAAAAGCTGGCCTTTAACTATAATTTCGAGATACGAAAGGGCAAATTTGTTGCAAAATTTCATGCCCGGAAACGTCTTCGTTTTTAAGATATCAAGGAAATTGTGGCACCCGAAATAGACCCGAAAAGTTTCCGGGGTTTCGAGAAACGCACGCCAGGTAAGGTGTTTCGATAGAACAGATCTTTTATCCTTTCATATCATAATCCTAGTCACAATTGTCGTCAATAATAATTTATTTCAGTTCCCTGCGCTTCTATTCAATTTTTTTTGTATCAAATACTATATGTTATCGACGTGCTGTGTTTTGCATTTTGCCGATGAAAAGGCATCGATGTTAATTTTACTGATTCGCCTTTACCTGTCATAGCAGCTTAAATGATGAACAAAAAGAACATATACTGACGAACAAAACCTCGCGACTTTAAGCGGACTTTTTCCATATTTAAGGGTTACATGGCAGAACTCGGTTTGCAAGGCGAGCTGAAATAAACGACAGTGAGACGACTTCAATGATTTCGTTGCTTAAAATTTCTTCTTCCGAAAATACATGGTTCACAGCACCTTCATCAAAACTATCCTACCCCCTACTCAGTCCCATGAGGGACTATAGCATTTCCCATTGATAACACCCTTCCAGAAGAGACTGACATAAAATAAGACTCACACCTCCATAATAAGGATGGGTTCCTCTGTCGTAATTTGTTGTTATCAAATGTTTCTTGAGGACTTGAAGCGGTGAAAGATTAGCACTGGAAAAGAAATACGATTTGCATACTTATTTTCACTTTAACATGGTAAACTTTTATGAAAATGGCCATTACTAACAGTATTCGAGAGCTAATTGTACCAATAACAAAATTCTAGAAGCTGATTGGCAATCACCAGCTATGATTTTAGCATTAATAGAACAGTTTATTTTTGCAGTGTATGCGTCATGCCTAAGTAATTGGACAGCGCGCGGCGCCATCGCAAGCGCTGCACGAGGACAGGTGTAATTTTCTTTCTTTACCAAGTTCTTCATCTTCCCCAAATAGTTTCCTCTGTCTTCTTTATCGAATTTTGTTATAAGAAAATGATACATAAGTATAAAGGCAAAGACTTACTATACATTGACTTTTAAAAAACATACGACATACCTTGCTGCAGCAGCTATCAAAGTCGCTTGGAAAATAACTATGAACCAGGTCATCCTGAATAGCGAGCATCCGCAGCTTCTTGTTATATAACTTTTAATGGAAAGGAGCAAGCGAATCAATCGTTCATTCAGCGCATTATTTGGAAACTGCACGGTGAAGGTTCAGTTGCTGTTTCCTTTATCTCGTAATAGTGGCGGCGCAGAAACAGCGGTATTTTGAAAACATTCGCTACATTGAATACAGCTGCGCCGTCACTCCCTCGTTCCCGGGGTTTTCCGTTTGGAAGAGAAACCCACGGAACGAGGTTGTCCCTAAGCACGATTACTTCGGAAGGGTCAAATAGCAAAATTAAAAAGAAAGAACACTATGCGCTCACCCTTAAGGAACAAAATTTAACTAAATGGCAAGAAAAACAACGAAAAATAACAAGGGCATTATTTAAGGGCCCATTAAAGTATCTTTTGATGCCGTTGCTAGGGAAAATCAATTTCCTATAACTCCACACATGGGTGCTTCAATTGGACCAAATTTGGACAATACCCATAGGGGGCAAATATGGTCCAGTGCATGACGCCATCGGACCACGCCCAATGTCACGTGACCAGCAACAGAAAAATGCATTTTAACTAAATGGCTAAAATCTTTTTCCCGCATTTTCTGTACAATAACAATTCAAAAGCCGTTTTGAAGAAACTCAAGCATGCGTTTTGGCTTATGATAAAAAAATTTTTCTTTGACCACTCTTTTGAGCATAATTTTTTGTTTTTCATTTTGTCGCAAAACCCATGCTTGAATTCCAAGAAAATATGATGTTCTTTCGAATTGTTTTAAAATCCAGCATTTACAATTATCTCTCAGGGAGAAAAGTCCTTTTTTCACGGCACCGGAAGTGGCGAGCGAATTTTCTGCGGCCTGGTGCTTAAGCATTATGGCCAGTCACATCGACTACACTCGAACTCGAACTCTTCAACTGTGTTTTGTTTTACCGACCAAAATTCGAATTCAGTTTTTTTTTCGCAGTCACGGTGTTGTAGATGACCTAAATTACTGTAAACTAGGTTCTCAAGCGAGGCTGATGTTGTAAGGAGAAGTTGTCCATCACAAGTTTCGAGCTCACCATTATCAGTCAGGTTTTCTATTGAGTGGTTAAAGTGGTTGGCATTTTTGATGTAAGAATGAAATTCTTGTGATCTAGAGTTGCTTTCAAGAATAATTTACAAGCCTCCTTGCTCGCCGTCTGCTGCTCCATGCTGCCTTGAGAGAGCTTCGTTTATCTGTGTTATATCTAAACAATGGAGTTTCTCAGTTCGGAAGGACAGTTCACGGACACAGGTTCACAGGATCGCACAGTTTTATTGCAAGAGACGTCAGAGAAAATCGGAGCGGTCAAAAAGGCTGCGGACACAGAGTTTGCTTTGAAGTTTGCAGGTGATGACAGCGCAGTACTAATTTCAGTTTGTGTCTCCGCATCTTTGAGATTTCGATTCCCAACCTGACACTGGAAATATTTTACTGTCACCATTTCGAGATTCCGTGCAGCCATCGCTGCGGCTTCCTGTTGTTCCTGTGTTCAAGCAGAACACTCAAGTTTCAAAAATAAAGCCACGACTCACATGTTGTAAACGTAAAGCAGAAAATTAATTAATAAAAATATAAATAAAAGGTTTTTCTTGTGTTTGTTGCAACGAAGTAAAAAAAAAAAGGTTACCGGTGACTTGAATCGCCGACGGGCCGGCGCCGAAAAAAGCGCACGAAAAAATTTTGGCTGACCGGAAGTGAAATTGCACTTGGGTAGCAACCGTGTACCTTAGCAACGAGATACTTCAATGGGCCCTTAAAGCTCAAGGTATAAATATTCAGTGACTAAAGACAGTAAACACTTCAGAAAGAAAGGAAAACATTTTAGGACAAAGGCCTCACCAGTTTTTGAATAACCACAAATGCAATAAGCATGCAAAGAACAACCAGGGACGAATCTCTTAGTCATATGCAACACAAACAACGGACATTATTTGTTTTAACAGAGATGCCAATGTAGAATACCAAGGACCGCCACCAAAAGTGGGCTTAGTCGAAACTCTAACGCGGTTAGTGCTTTCAGCAAATCCTCACTACATCTCAGCGTTATATCACAGAAAGTCGAGCTGCCGTTCTATTCATCTCTTTTAAATTTGAAGTCTAAAACAAGGTTAGGGCTGTTGAAATTAAGTTTCTGTAAAGAAGTCAACGCTTATTCGCCTAATTTTGCGACGAAATATGACGCAAAATGTAAGTGCGTATAGCTACTTGGTCAGGTGATCGTCTGTTTAAATTTAAGTTTCATTTCCATACTATTCAGTAACCAGCTGTATATCGAAATGTATGGCTGTTTTTGATTTTTATAGAAAAGCCTTCGTCAAAATCAGTGCCCAACAGAAATGACGAGGATACCTAAATACCGAGTCAGGACTCGAGCCAGGTTTCGATCCAATATTTGATAGCTCCTTGTCTCTCATCCCTCAAGTCACTAATATTTGCAAGACTACTTGTTATCATCTACGTGGTATCTGCAAGATACGTAAATTCTTGTCTTATGACTCCACTGTTAAGTTAGTCCATGCCTTCATAACTTCCAGGTTGGATTATTGTAACTCCTGGTTGTTTGGTCTCCCAGAGTTCGCATTAAAACTTGTTCAGCTGATCCAAAACTCTGCCGCTCGTGTCATTTTCATGGCTCGAAAGCACAATCACGTAACGCCGTTGCTGATTGAGCTCCACTGGCTACCGGCTGAATACAGAATACAATTCAAGATTTTCTTGATAACGTTCAAGGTTCGTCATGGTTTTGCTCCATCGTATCTGTGTGACATGCTCAAGCCATATGTCCCCAGCCCTGCGCTGCGCTCAGTAAAGAGAAAGTTGTTGTTTAAGCTCCGTTTTCAGCTGAAAAGTTATGGTGGTAGATGTTTTCAGATTGCTGCACCTACCCTTTGGAATGATCTGCCCGACGATGTTAAGAACAAGGATACTTCACAAACTGATGTGATCAAGTAAGCTGAAACCACTCTAAGGGTAATAAGGCCACAAGGTAGCGGGCATAGACAGCTGTTCGGCCTTGTTAGGCCTCATCAGCATGGCACAGCTTATTTGTGAAGTATCCTTGTCACTCCAGGCACATCCCACAAGCTTTACGATGTTAAGAACAGTTTGACAATTGATTCCTTCAAGAAAATTCTTAAAACTTTAATTTTTAGGAAAGCTTCTGCTTCACATTTTGCGGCTTCTTTCAATCTGCTTTTTTATTTTTCTTTCTGTTTTATCGATAATTTTATCTAGGATTTGATATTATGTAGTGTTATTTTAATTTTGTAGTTTTACATGTAAAACGCCTTGAATGTCAAGTTAATCTACGCGCATGCGATGAAAGCGAGTCACTTTGAAGCAGAATTTAGTGACTCGAGCTGAGCACGTTTTTCGTGAAAAAGCGGGTGGAACGGCTTTCACTTAGATGTACGAGCCGAAGGAAGCGAATTTGTAATCCATCAAAAAAAAAAACGGTACCATGTGCCAAACTATAATCAAAATGAAGACACAATTTCAGTTTATTTTGATAGACTCGAACATGATTGGCCTTAGTGCCCAAAGAGTGGCTTCAGTTTGCCAGATCACATTAATTTCTGAGGTATCCTTGCCACTCCAGCCACATCCCACAAGCTTTACATTTTTTGCGTCCTTGCTGTACTTTGCGAGGACCATTAGCTCAGACAGTTATTATTATTATTATTATTATTATTATTATTATTATTATATGATAGAAAAGGATTTCGGTGGTGTAAGCGACGGAAGTAAACAACTCTACGAACGCATAAATTAGTTGAAAAATAAATTCTCGCTGGCCCACACTACGTAAAAATTAACCCAATACTCTGAACCTTGATTTTTCTCAGTTCGCGCTTAAAAAATCGCTACACAGACAACAAACCTAGCTAAAGAAGGACGCAACTAGGTGCTTACCTGATCCCGTGAATTTGTGACGTCACGGCAAACGCAAGTATTCCCTTATATACTGTATAATAAGGTGGTTTGCACGTTACGTCATCGCCGCCATGCTGGTGGACGTAAACAATACATCTCTCATTAGCTCCTTTTGTTCGTCCACCAGCATTTGCTCGTTTCACCATTGTTATCTGTGTCTCTAGAGATTGGCTGCAAACCACCTATACGCTTTGCAATAATATTTTTATCGTATTTAATCTGCCATGGCTTAGGTTTCGGGAAATACAGTTCTCTTTCCTTTTCCTCATCATAACTGGTTCAGCTACATTAGGCGAAAGGCAAAAGGACGTACCACCGCTACTTTTGAGAACACAAGAAGAATGGATAGATGTACGGTAAAGCTTTTTACGCTGTTCAATAAATTAGCAATTCAAGCCTTATTAAAAATAAGTTTAGTCGTGCAGTTTTAGGACCTCTTAGGTTCATTGTTACCAACGCAACCTTTTCAGTTTAATTTCACTCTTCTTTTCTAAGGTTAAACTGAAATCTGTTTCAACAGAATCTTGGCAAAACGTATGGACTTTCCAACTAGCGGCTTAACTGTAGAATACCCCGCTACTCGAATAGGCGTCCTGAAAAGAGTGGCTACGCGGCTACGTGGCTACGTGACTGACGTGACAACGAAGAAGATTTAAATATAGCGGGAATACATACGCGGGTACGTAGCCTCCGACGGAGACGTCACGCGTTCTTCCCCCACGAACGTCTGCCCAACTGAGCCGCTACTTCCGTTCGCGGCGGTTAGCTTCGCCTTCTACTACTTCCTACAAGGCAACGAAGAAGATTTAAATATAGTGTGAATGGGACTGGGACTCTGCTAAATGCATTACCTACTGTGTTAACTACCATCAACGGATCGCACTGAAAAGCTGGTTTACTAACTTAGATCAGACACCACTGACCTGTTGTTAACAACTTCCCGCACCTTACAAACGACTTATTGACGGCATCAACAACAGACAAATAATAGACAAACCGACTAATTTTACAAACAATACACCTACGGACATTTGACTGACAAAAGACGGATAGATCTATACGCACCAATCACGGTTTACAGCCTTCACAGCCAAATTAACAGCACGGCCTCAGTGACAGACGACCAATAGCAACACGACTTTGTTGACCAATCAGATCACCGACCAGAGTACTTCAGTATACCATCTATTGACGTTACTCAAATCACTTGACTCTAATGATGACTTCCGCTCAGGTTGTCGAAACCTCACACAATGTCATCACAAACAGTCCAGTTCTCAGGACTTCACTCAACTGGACGATCGCACTTCACTTTGTTATGACATGACTCCCGGGTTCAAACCATTACGACAATGTGAAAACATACGCGGCTACGCAAGGAAACAAGCGTGATGCCACTAAGGCACTACACAAAATGTATATTCTTCGTTCTTTAAGCGCGAGATCACATAAACGCTACACACAATGTATTTTCTTAGTTTTAAGAGCATGAGTAGCCACGTACCGTGTAGCAATATAGTGTGAATACATACGCGCGCGCTACGTGACAACAATGATTATACATTGATCAATAGGTGTGTTTAGATGAGAGTATGTAAACACGGTTGTGACATCACGCTGTTTGTGTTTCCCGGTACAATTTGAAAACATTTTAAAGCTTTCGCAAGACTCATCAAGCAATTTCAAGTACAAATATCGAGGAAATAATAATAATAATAATAATAATAATAATAATAATAATAATAATAATAATAATAATAATTCAAAAGATCTGCATGCTGGGATCTGCGCGAATCCTCAGAAAGGTGCCCAGTGTATAACAGAATGATTGACTTGAGTGACTGACGCTCTAGGTGTATGGTTTGCGCCCGGCTGATGCACAAAAAGAACACCAGCAAAGACTGTGATTAAAGAGATAATAATAATAAAAGAATTGCCAAATTTCTATTTGGGGTTTAGCTATCTCTTCCCCCGTGAGCCCGAGGAAACAAAGCAAAAGAAAAACCACAGCGCTTTCCCTGCCTCGATGATTGTGAGCTACATGACCTAAAGCGAAGCTAAGAGGACAAAATATGGAACAAAAAAGGCAGTAAACGTTTTTCAAGGTAATTTTTGCATTAAGCACTACAATAAAATTGTAGGGGGGTTGGGAGAATTCTCGAAAGTTATGCGAACCCTCGACTGCGTCTCGGGTTTGCATAACTGTCTCGAATTCTCCCAGCCCCCTCGTGTTTATATGAGGCTATGTAAACACGGAAAAAGTCCTCTATTGCTTAATTTAGATATAATGTATACATAAGTGGCCAAGCGGCTACGCAACGAAACAAAAGAAAAAAACAAATTGGCGATGAGGATATAAAAAGTTCTTTCGCGAGATTGCAGAAAGAACCAAGTAGCTTTCTAACCCCCCAAAATAAACACTACTTTACTTTACATCGCGCGGTCTTTATTGCCTATTGGAACAAATTTTGACTGGATATCAGAATTTTACGGGTTCATCTGTAACATTTACAACAAATTCTTACTCTGCGTGGCCCAATCTTGTAAACTTTAGAACAAATTCTTACTTCGCTGCTTTACCTTTGCGTATTTGCATAAACCTAAACTGAGAGTTCCTCAGCTTACTAATTTTCAACTCCAAGTTCACTTTCTGTTAACACCAAAAAGTTTTCGGCAACCTTGAAATGACTTCACCTTTTGAATTTTCTTACAAAAAACTCAGGTTTCAGCACGCGGATACGTTTCCAATAACATGTTCCTTCAAGTATTTACTTCAATCTGCAGAATCTGTATATATCCTCTTAACATCATCCAAGAACACCTACCACAGATCGTCTTCATGATGAACGTACCACCCTTAAACTCTGCTAAATAAGAGGAATAATGTTCTTTTTTCCTTCCATGCGTGGACAGTTTGGCTTTCATTTTCCGCTGGTTCCCTTCAATTTTGTTTGTGTTAAACCCGTCCTTGTTAACAAATTCAACGGAATGATAAACGGTTTTATGAACGTAGCCGAGCTTCTCAGGGTTGACATACGTTTTCCCGAACAGTTCGAAACTATACTTGTACCTGGCTCGATCCATACTAGTCATGCAACGCTTTCGAGTGGTATACATAGGCCGCGAGAAAGGGTTGCATAACTATTTTATACCATGCCATAGAAAATACAGTGGCCAGCAAGGCGCGACATAATCAATGCGAGATACGCGCAGACTTGAATGGTTTTGAAATGGCTTCCTTATGTCCATCCTCTTGACAGCGTTTTTAAACATTTTTCATTCACCATATTTTACTGCGTTTAATCGGTTTCTTTGCTTTGCATTTTACACTTTTTCAATTCTTAAATCGCCATTTTGTTAAGTTTAATTCAAGAAGAAAAGAGTTTTCCCTTATCGTTTAATTTATGCCTTTTGTTGAGGCGAAGGTTTCACGCTATAAAAGTCACTGTTTTCAGTTGCATAATACTTGCAAACCGGGGTTAAAAACTCTGCAAGGTATAAACTTACCTCTAATACAGTCCAGGTTCCTGACCTTAAAGTGCTTGTTAAAATTCTCCATGAAGATTTCGATAATCATTTTTTTGCCGTGGTAAGGCGAGAAATTTGAAAACTTTTGTTCAGTAGTATTTTGTTTTTCACCGAATAAAAAACGTCAATGTAAATTCGCGCGTAATAAACGGAGTCTGCCCGTCCTAAATTAATTAAATAACATGAAATAACATATCTTATCTTATCTTAATGAACATAGTAATAAAAAGAAAGAATTCCTGACTGGAGCGTGACTCGACGTCTTGGCTGGAGTCCTGGCATTGATGTTAATTTCAATAATTTGTCCGTTGGCATTGCTGTCAATTAAAATCATTTGTCATTTCTGGAAAAATGATTCTGAGTCCTGGCTTGAAGCCCAAGCCCCAGTCTAGGCTCGAGTTATAAGCTTGTGATAAGGCCATGTACTGAAAATATGTCGACACGGCTAGAAATAGCACCTTTGAATTAATAAAATATCCAAGGTTTGGAAATCGTATATCTATTAAAATCGGAAAGTTATAGGTTCGCAAAGTCGGGAAATTTTACTGACGTTTTTATGCAGGAAGGGGGTGGGGGCACAAACTTGTCCCCAGCATACAAACGCCTGAAAATTTCCCGACTTTGTATAAACGTATTTTCGCTATTTTGCAAGGCGTGGCTCTCAGCCATATTTTTAAATATTAAGTGCTCTTTTTAGAGGTGTGGGCAGAGTTTCGCTACCTGATCGAAATAAAAAGTAAAAAATAAGAGGCAAGGTCTATTGAAGATCATGAGCAAATGTTGCTGTTCTTGCTCAACCACTGCAGTCTGAAGCAACGTAAAACTGACTTACCGGTACTTACTTTCAATTTTCATCAGTGATTTTTACTTGGTATAGCTATGATGGTTGAATTGTTCCTTATTCAGAGTTTTCCATCTGCAAGACCTTATAACATCTATTTCGCCTGAGAATGCTGTAGTGTCCTTAACAGTGAATCACATCCGACTATTTTTAGTTAAAAAGTCAACAGTTTTAGATGAAATGAGTATCGGGCTCATTAACACATTGTAACCTAAAACGCCTTGCTGTGAGAATTGCCTAGTGACAGATTTAATATAATCTTCATGTTTTTCCGCTTTAAAAATCTTCTTTGAAAGCAACGTTTCCACAAAATTGACAGTGTTAAGATCACGAACTCCTAAAACGGGTGGATTCGATGTTTACAAATTCTGCCTATGTCCATTTAATGAACATCAGTTTTTTTGTTATTTCGGTGATTCACTAACCTTAAATTAAGTAAAGACGAGTGAAAAAATACAGCTTATTATCCAATACTAGTATTGAAATCAAGACCACTCACCTTGCTTGCTCAACTCAGAGCCAGCGAGGTTAATAATATTGCAACGATTAATCCAGAAGTTAGCGGCTGCTTATAACTTCAAGCCTTCAATAATGTATCTTGGAAGTCTTAAAAAGACGTTTGGTCGTCAAAATGTTTTCTTTTCACGCCGATCAATTCCGAGGTGTTAAAAGTGTAGATCTAGTTTGTTTATGTAACTATCTGCGGTACGAAAATAAATACGTCATTTTGGCAGGTGTCTTACCTCAGTTTATATGAATTTTGAATGCGTTAACTGGAACTTAAAAGAGACTTTCTAGCGTCAATAGGAGCTATCTCATCTTTATACCTCTAATTTTGCAGTGCTAGTTTGAAAGTTTTTATTTTTCATGAATGAAGGCATTTCACCTATAGATTGGAAGACCACTACAAATTATTTCGGTCACTTCAGAACTAAAATTGCTTATTAGAAATTTTTCAGTTTCTATAACCGGTTACAGCATACACTAAGTTATGCTTAGCCTCACCGGGAGGTCCTTTGTTACTTTAATTTCCCAGATCTTGCCCTTGATGCGCTGTCGATATTCAGAGTAAGGAATTCAGCCAAGGTAAACAGGACTGTGAGGTCATTAGCTTTTCAGTTTTAACAAATTAAAGAGCACTCAGTTGTGTTACTACTCAACTCTTATTAGTGTTCCTCAGCTAACGTATAAGAACTGATGATAAGAGAACAGCTTGAACGAAAATGGAAAAACCGGCTGCTAAATGATATTTGAGTCAAATATGAAAGTAAGATGCAATAATGTGCATAACAAAGCATTTATTCAGGCAACAGGTGCTTCTATAGATTAATGAAGTTGCCACTTTAAACGAATTTTGCATGTTTTGACGGGAACACAAAGGAGCAACCGATAGCCCCAATAAGAGCTATCTCATCTTGTGTTTACCTCCAATTTTGCGATTTCAAAGTCGCTATTTTTCAACAAATATACGTTAAAATAATGGATGCATTTACAATATGGATTGGAGCACCATTAAAAACTACTACAGTCAATCAGGAATTAAATTGTTTCAGTCAGATATAAAATTAGGGCGCAATGATGTGTAAAAATTATCATTTTAGGTGACAGGTGCTTCTACAGATCAACGCAGCTGCCAGTTGTGAATTTTGCATGAGTTAAAAGGGCTGTGGCACGATTTTAGCATGAATTGAACAAGCCACAAGATACGCGTTTGTACAGATTTAAATCCAAAACAACTCTCTGGTTTTGTTCAAAACTACTCTACTAGTAAGATATTCCCAAAGTGCGCACTGGACAACAGGAAGGTCACAATACGTTTTAAATATAAGAAATATAAAAATAATATAAAATGCTGGTATGTTATTTAATTTGTTATGAGAAACATCCTGACATTGCGTTTTGGCGAGGTACGTTATTCATAACCCTTTCAACTAAGTGGCTGGGGTGGAAGAGATTTCTCTTGAGGAAAACATGAAGACTCTTAGTAATATCCTTAATTATATTTCGTCTTCATTTAAAATGGGCTCCATGTGAAGTGTGAAAGATACTATCCCTTGTGAGCTTAGTTCAAGGGTCGTGTATAATTTTGTTGTGCAGGCTGTAGCGCCTGCTACGCGTGTTCGCGAACACCTTACTACGGATAAAAACTCACACATTGGAATTCATCTACGGAATTCTGAACATTGCTGTGCATTAAGTTCCAGCGATTTCTTTAATGCATTGTTAATAGTGGGAAATGGTTATGAAGCCCGGCAAACATCAAAGGAGCAAAACAAAGAGGCCGATGTTAATTCAAGCCTGTATACGTATTCATTAACAGCTAGTAATTATTTATATTCTGAATAGTCCCAATCTCGAACCCAGAGTCCTCGGGCTATTTGGTCAGCGGTTGGACGCCCGGAGAGACTCTGGGATAATGGACCGCCATTTTCCCAGGAAATCTGGGGTAAAACAATGGAAGCCGTTACGGGCCAGCCAATCAAAAAATTTGATTTTTTCCACTATCCCAGAGTCTCTCCTGGCGACTAACCACTGGCCAAAGAGCCTGAGGACTCTGGGTATGAGATTGGAATAGTCCAGTTTCGAGTTCGCCATGATCGCTGAATAAAAGGACTGAGAACGCATTCATACAGGGTTAGCCTCGACCTAAAGTAAAATATTCACAAATACCGGTGGGAAGGTGCCACAAATTTGAAACTTAAACAATAGACAGAGCTGTACTGAACAAGTCATCTTCTCACTGGAATTTGTGAATAGATCAAGGCTAACCCTTTACAAATGCTTTCTCAGTACTTTTTTTTTAGCGATCATGGCGAACTCGAAACTGGACTATTGCATCTTATAACACTTACATTGAAGAAGGCAGAAGTTTCTGCCGAAACATGTCTGTGAAATTCAAAATCGTCGTGCAATATTTTAAACTTAGTACTCTTCTAGTGCGGTGAAACTATAAACAAGTGCCCTTGGCCACTGATGGTCAGGATGGCATTGCCGGGATTGCAAAGGGTGGGCCGCTGTTTTGCAAGTTTCAGCTGTTGTGCCCACTATGAACCATTGCTGGTTTTGCGCTTGTTACAACAATTTTATTCTTTCAGTTGGAATTCTAAAACCGATTTCTGTATAAAATGTTCTTAGTCTTGATTCAACCCCAAAATACCGGCAACACAGACCCTTTACGTGGAACACAAAGAAGAAGTTCTAGTCGAGCTTTATCATCTTGTGTTTAACTCCAATTTTGCAGTTTGAAAGGTTTTATTTTTCAAGAAATTAAAGTTAAAATAATTGACACAATTAACGCATAAATTGGAGAACCATTAAAAGTTATTATAAACATTTGAGAACAAAAATTGTCTATTAGAACATTTTTTCAGTTTTTACAACCGGTTGTGACTGATTCATAAAGGTAACTATGCTTAGCCTCACCGGGGGTCTTTGTTATTCTCATTTTTCACAGATATTGCCTCTGATCCGCTGTCGATATGAAAGAATAGTAAAAGACCCCGGGGCGCAATTCATTCAACTTTCCTGAGTTAAGGAGAATCCGTAAAAGCGCAATGTAAAAGGTAAGTCTATTTCGTCCAGCAGGTGAGGAAAATAAAGTGTTGTTTTCTCTCCTAAAACTGAGGTCAAATGAATGTAATGTTAAAGGCTATAAATGAACTCAGGGGCTAAGAGATGTCTCGGATATATGGCGATCGGGAAGAAGCGGTTTTGATTGGTCATCCGTTTTGCCCCATAATCTAAATTGTAAAACTTTCATTTGAAAAACAAATTGACGACGCGTTTGCTTAGACATACATCTTCAGATAAGACTGTTAGTTGATCATAGTGACACTGAGGTGAATTATCATAATCATAATGACACTGAGGTGAATTATTCACCTCAGTGTCGGTAAAAGTGGTGGATATTTACCGCGCCGCTTCGCAGCTCGGTAAATATTCAAGTTTTGAGAATATTTGGTGAAAGCGGAAATCCTGAGAATAAGTCGAAATAAATGTCTTCTGTTCTCACTTTATGGCCTCTTACGTTGTCTCGGCATTCAGTATATAATATATATATTTTTTTTTATGAGAAAATTTTAAACCTTCAATAATAATAAAATGTGACGAATCCAGTACAGAGATTTCTAACGAACCGAAAAGCCGAGCGCAGAGATTAGGTGCGGATATCCTAACGCATCAAGTGGAACTGCATTTTTGTTTTTGGGTTCAGTAGATCATCAAGAAAATGTCATGAAATTACTACTAGTACGAATTGCAGCTGTAAGAAGATCATTTCCAAAATTTTAGTTCCCAATTTAAAAAACTCGAAGATACTCCTAAGTGCCACGCAATTACCCCGATAACTATGTTTTCGTGAAGATTTATGTAGAGCAATTCCAAAGATTATGTTTTCCCTTTTAGCCACCCCCAAACCACTCAAACTGCGTGTTTTATACTCATAAGTGTTCCTCTAACTCTTAAGAGGAACAGCTATGAAAAGGCACACTTGCATATTTAGAACTATGAAGAGGAGTTGGCCTTAAATTTATATCAGCAAAACAATGGTTATCTTAAAGCGATCTTGTTTCATGATACAAATGAATTTTGTCCCCGGCATAACCGTTATACCCGTTGAAGTTATACAATTGTGCAGATCAGATTCGTTTAAGTAAGAAATAGATCATAGATGCACAGGGGAAAAAAGTAAATGAAAACCGCAAATAGGAATATCAACTGAAACAAGCTCAAGGTACTATTCCCCGCTGTCTCCGCTGTATCCGTCACACTAAAGAAATAACTGGATTTCCAGTCATATCACAGTAGTCAAAAGAAGTCTCAGGTATAACGGATGAAATAAGCTCAAAGTAATGTCAACAATATGAAAATTACAACGAACCTTTCTTTCTAAACATTAGTAAAAATCTAACGTACATGTTGCTATGCGACTACAACAAGCCATGTTTCTTTCGTGAAGAATGGCCGGACTTGAAGTGCACCTAATCCCAAAATAGTTTTCGCTAAAATATATCTTTGTACCTGTTTGAAACGCTTAAGCTTTTTTTTTTTTTTTTTTACCAAATCTTGACCACTTATTTTGACCTTTCTAGAGTGTTAAAGTTGCAAACTCTGGCCATCTTCTACCCCACGACCGAGTCAGAAGGGGCTTGGGTCTATTCTCGATTTGACGTCACAAACTGCTTGGCATGCATGTTTTACATAGACGTAAAGCAATGGAAATCAGTTTGTGATGTCAAATCACAGGCGGGGAGGCGGCGGGGAGGCGGGGGGAGGGGGGCAGGATGGCCGAGCGGTTAGGGTGATGGATTTTCAATGTGGTAGCCCCGGGTTCAAATCCCACTCTGGCTGTTAGCTGGTCTTGGGTAGTCTGGGTGGTCTGGTTAGTCCCTGGTTCAAGTCCTCGGTCATCCAACTGGTTTGCCTCCGGCCAGTTGGGATTCTTATCATGTTGAGTTTATTTGAGTTTCTTTGTAATGTAAAATTGACTCTGAAAAGCCCCGTGGGGACGAGCCAATAAAGTATGGATGTATGTAAATCGATACTAGACCCAAGCCCCTTCTGTTCGGTCGTGGGGCAGATGATGGCTAGATTTTGCAACTTTAACACCCAAGAAAAGTCAAAATAACTAGTCAAGATTTGGTAAAAAAAAAGTGCAAAGATTTATTTTAGGAAAAAATTTGGGGTTTAGGTGCATTTTAAGTGTACTCCATTTCCAGGAATTACAGCAGTTCATGTTTACAAGTTCATGTGAACGTTCTTCATGTACAAAAAGTACTTCTGTTGACAATGGCTATGGAATTAAAAGGCTTGCGGTATTATTTGTTTAAGTGATACCAATTAAAAATCAGTGAGCGATAAAAACATCGAAAGGTACAATTTTGTTTAGAAACGTAGTGGAATCACACCAATTGAGTGATAAATGAACAAAAAAAGAAACAAAACTTACTTCCCGGCCGGTAATCGTGAACAGGAACTTGGCCCTAAGGTCGAAACCAACATGAACACTGTGTGACTCCAAGTACACAATCTATTGTAATACATAAGAAACCAGTTAGTCCTAGTTTAATCAGTTAAATGTCACGAGTTTCCAAAATTATACGCTTCAAAACAGAACAGTCGGCTTGGCACCTAGTTTATGGAGAAAACAACGTTAACTCATTCAAAACTGGAATGCGATAGACACAATTTCGTCAAAAGACACAGATCAGTGTAGTGTCGATCAAAATGTTATTATTTTGTTCTTAAATAAGCTGAGAATTGGAAACCTATTAATTCCAGCTGGAAGTTTGCTTACAAACGATATATCTCTCACGGAGATTACCCTACAATTTACGTTTCACTTCATTTAACAAATTAAAGCTACACAATGAACATACAACTTATTATTATTACAGCCACAACATTAACATCTCACAATACTATCTCGCTACGGATAACCGATGCAAAACCTTGTTAAATTTCATAACTTAAATAAAGAGCAGGAAAATGCGCATTTTTTACTTTTCAAAAATCGCGCCTTTATGCTTTAACATAAGTAAACATACCAATAGCCAGTATTATACAAAGCATATGAAAGGGGAAAAACAATTCGGCAGACAAAGTCTATCTTCATTGCAAGACTTAGTTTCGACACACACGCAAGCTTGGATGAAAACTTTCCTGTGAGACGCTCGAAGCAAATCTTCTGATCACGTGATTCCATTCTGAGCGGTTGCTTCCCCTCCGCAGTTGCTGTTTCCGTCATCACCTGTAACACTTGCACCCTGCCCTTATGACTGACGGGAGAGTCGCCAGATTTCTTAATACTTTGACACTTTCTGCGAAAATTGAGGTTCAACTTACTCAAGGCAGAAACTTCAGAGCAGGTATCCTACAGAGAAAGAGAAAAAGCACAGATTAGGAAACACAGAGATTAGGAGTGGATATTCTAATGCTTCAAGTGGAACTGCATTTTTGGGTTTAGATCGACAAAAAAATGTCTAAGCTCGATTTCCGCCGCTCCTTCGGGTCTCGAGTATTCTTCCGGGGGTTGAAGGCGGGCTCATTTCCCGAAGCAGCGAGGGCACAGATTTTCCCAATACGGACCGACCTAGGCTGGCATATAACGTGTTTATTATTTTCGTGAAAAAAAAAACACTCAGTCATGTCCAATACTGCCGACATGATACGAGTGGAAAAATACGTTTTACAACTCATACGAGTGGACAATTTGTGTCGACTTGACAAACAGAGTTGTCGAGTGGAAAAGGCATTTCATTAATTAGTTCACCCGAGGATCCGCTTCGAACAGTTGTCGAGCCTTAGGAGTCGTACGAGTGGACATTATTCTTGTCGACTCGACGAAATAACTTGTCGAGTTGAAAAATGCATCTCATTAGGAGAAAGAATAACATGGCGGAAAATCGAAACAAGCGCGCTACACATATGTATGCCTCGTTCTCTAAGCCACGAGTAGAAAGAAGCGTCAGGTGCGCGTTACTGGTTTACACCTCGTTCTTTAAACCACAAGCGGAGAGGTGCAACTGGCAGAAACAAGCGCGCTACACGTGTGTATGCCTCGTTCTTTAACCCACGAGCAGAAACAAGCGCGCGTTACTCACGTATACGCCTCGTTCTTTAAGCCACGGGTCGAAACAAGCTCGCGTTAGGCGCACAACTTTGTCTGTCTACTCGACAATCATTTTCTCCACTCCAACGAGTTGTACGACTCGACAACGCGATCGCAGTGACCCTTGCCATATCTAACTCGCTCCAAAATTCTAAGCCCCCTAATGAGATGCATTTCTCCACTCGACAACTCTTTGTATCTAGTCGATACAACTTGTCCACTCGTACGAGTTGAAAAACGTACTTTACGATTCGTATCATGTCGATAGTATTGGACAAACCTCAAAAAAGCTGGTTTATAAGCGGGCTGATAGGCGGGCAAATCAATCTGGGATGGGCAAACTTCGTTTATACGTTTATTACGCGCGAGTTTGCATTGGACATTTAAGTCGGTGAAAAACAAAATACTACTGTACAAAAGTTTTCAAATTTCTCGCCTTACCGCGGCAAAACATTGATGCTCGAAATCTTCATGGATAATTTTAACGGGCACTTTAAGGTCAGAAACCTGAACTGTATTAGAGGTAAGTTAACCTTGCAAGGTTTTTAACGTTTGCTGGTATTATGCAACTGAAGACAGTGACTCCAGCGTGAAACCTTCGCCTCAACACAAAGGAATAAATTGAACGATGAGAGAAGACACGTTTCTTCTTGAATTAAACTTAACAAAACGGCGCTTTTAGAATTGAAAAAGTATAAAATGCAAAGCAAAGAAACATTAAACGCAGGAAAATATGTTAAAGCTCGTAAATTAAAACTACGGTTATCACTGCAACAACGAACAACAACAACAACTAGAGGAAACTTTGCACAACACCACAGGGACTGAATGTCATGACAACAAAATACAAGCGTATACCTTCTTGTTCGATTAAATCGTGAAAAGACCTCGATTATACAAGAGAAAATAAAGAATGACAACCCGAAATGACGTCTCACAGAGCCCCACTTGTAATGATATATGGCGGTAAGCTAAGCTACAGTATGTGTACTCAGTTAGGTGTAGTCGCTTTTTTTTTTCAGAAATTACAATGATTTTAATCCCACCACTTGTTTCTTCATCCACTTAACAACCATTCATGGTTAATATAAAACATCATTTACGCAATTTCTGCGCTTTCACTTTGATGTAAATTCTCGCTCCCTCCCAACGTTGCTTTAAAGTAGGCAGCGATCCGGCCTGATGGGAAAATCCGGACAGCTGCAGCCCGCGCCATCAACCAATCAGATTCAAGGACTTAGGATTCCGGACAGCTGAGATGCTTCAGAAAAAAATAAATGTATAAATATTCCTGAGGGTTTCGATTTAGTATCTTTTTCCTTAGGGTACACAGGTAGTGATTTCTTAAGGGATCCTTTTGTCTAAGTTTCGTTATAGCGGTACTGACAATTAACACCACGACACTGCACGAAGGAAATGTTGTTAGCGCAAGTGTATTCTACTTCCGCCTAAGGTCATACTGTCAGCCAACAAGTGTTCATTACCAGTCCTTCGTTGTCGCGTCCCTCGTCCTTGCTTTCTTTTACTCCTTAAGATGCCAGCCTTTCTACCAGTACACACTCGAGCAGCGACAGAAAGATAAAGAAAAAGAAGGTCATCAGATACCAGTCCACGCCCTTCACATAACTCACCACACAAAAAGAGTCCGAAATGCTTAAGAGAAATATATCGCCCAACACCCTTTACTTCGGTTGTTTCCGAGATTAGCGAAAAAAATTGTTTTGACAGGACGATTAAGTCTTGGCGGGAAGGTGACCTAATCAATAACAGATAATTTGACCTTTTGCAAAGAAACTAAATTGTTATGAAAGATTAACGATTGGGTCAAATCGCGAAACTTCTGAATTTTGTACGTCATTTTTCTAGATCTCACTAAAGATATCGTGACAGCGTACCCCACGACAGGCTACTGTTAAAGTTTAATAGTAACGGAATTAGCTAAGACATTTTCTCACAGGTCGCAAACAAATGACGCGTAGTCGTTAGACGAACTTGCTCTGAGTGGGCGACTGTCACGTCCTTCACGCCACAGGGGACTACCCTAGGGCCTATATTGCTTCTACTGTATATCAATAACATAAATGAATGGGTATCTTATGCAATTAAACTTCATGCTGACGACACAAAGACCTACAGGGAAATAAGCAATGAAAACGTAAGGCTTGTGGGATGTGGCTGGAGTGACAAGGATACTTCACAAATTAATGTGATCAAGTAAGCTGAAGCCACTCTAAGGGCACTAAGGCCACAAGGTAGCGGGCATTACCCCTTAAATCTACCAAAGCAAAGATTGAGCCCAAGCATTAGCAGCCATGGACAGCTAATGCCCGCTACCTTGTGACCTTAGTGCCCTTAGAGTGCGAATTAATGCCGGCCGATAACGCATTCAGGAGATAAATCAGTGGCCAATATACTGCAGGAAAAATCCTAAGCGATGTTGACAGCTTCAAAGATCTTGGTGTCGGGGCAACAAAGGACCCCTCTTGGAACACTCGTATTAACACGACTGTGAAACAAGTGAACAAAGTATTAGGTACAGTTGAACACTCTGTCGGCACTGCTAATGCAACTGTCTTTTCTATACTGTACAAAGCTCTGGTACAACCAATCGGTACCTGTCTCGTGGAGAGTGTCTAGTTTGGCGCTCAACCAACACAAAAGGGATATGGCATATGATCGACGCCAGCTGCTAAAATAGCCTATCCCTTCTGACCGTAGAATTTAGTTATCTCTTGTCTAGTGTTATAAGACAGTTTTTGGTTTCATCATTTAAAATTTAATTTTTTTTTTCTAATTTACCACATTTAAGTCTACGTGTGCTAACCATTTATATAAAGTATTATTCTTTTTTCATTAGGATATTCAACTTATGGAATAATCTCTAAGAGACGTTGTGGAAGGTGATAGTCTGTAGTTAATTAAATTCAAACTCGAATTGCACCTGAATCTTGAGGATTTTGCATTGCTTACCAATTCTTGAACGGGATTAGGAGTATAGTGTTATGATGTCATTGTTAAATACGTCATTTTCATGTGACCTGGCTCGCTCGCCATGTGCTCGATCATGGACGATTAAAACGTTGTTGTTGTTCTTTGATTTACCTGAGCCGTTTGCTGTGTTCCTGCAATCATAACATGGTGTCACTCGCGGGATTTTAACCCATTTTCGGAGCTGACGGTGGCTGCTACGTTTCCTGAAAGTTTCAACGATTTGTTCGCGATTGGTACCTGGCAGAAAAGGTTATAGTCTGAGTTCAATTCTTATACAAACATTGCCACCACGACTGCCAAAGCTCCCGCTCCGCTGAGTCTATCCGACCGTTTGCACCAAGGTGAAAACTGGAAATTGTTTCGCCGAGATTGGAAATTCTATGAATTAGCAGCTGGCATTCATAGGAAGGCGGATGAAGTTCGTGTTGCTTCTTTGTTAAACGTTGTTGGCAAGGAGGGATTGGACATGTATGAAACCTTTCAGTGGGAGGATCCGTCTCATGCTCTTAAAATCGACAAAGTTTTGGAAAAGTTTGAAGAGCGCTGCGTTCCTGCTCGGAATGAGCAGGTTTGTTTTCTTCAAACGTGAGCAACTGCCGAGTGAGTCGCTCGATTGTTACATAACAGCTTTGATGAAGCTGTCTGAAAACTGTGGTTTTGGAACGCTCCGTGAATCGCTTGTTCGCGATCGTTTGATTCTTGAGTAAAGGATGACAGGATTCGGGAAAAGCTGCTTGGAAAGCGTGATCTCGACCTGGATAAAGCAGTTGAAATGATCAAAGCTAGTCAGGTTACTCATTCGCGAGCCTCGGAAATTGCAGCTGAAGCTTCGGTTCAGGAAGATGTCAATGCTGTGAAACACAAACCTAAGCCACAGAGGAAATCGGAGAAAGCGAAGCTCCCGAAAATTTCCGCTCGGAACCCCTCGTCTAACAGCAAGCTTAAAGAATGTCTCTTCTGCGGTGGTAAACATGCACTTGACAGAAAGCTATGTCCAGCATCCGGACAAACATGCAAGAAATGTGGCAAAGTTGGAAACTTCGCAGTCAAATGTCGCAGTAAGTCTGAGAATGTGAATGTTAATGATGTCGAGGAGGTTTTCTACATAAATAACATTGGTGGCAAAGATCAGGCTCTTGTTCCAGCTACTCTAAATGACACTGTTTCAATAACATTCCAGATTGATACAGGCTCATCAGCAAATATTCTGCCACTAGAGGATTACATCAGAGCCACCAATGATTTCAATAGAGCTAGCATTGTTCCTAAAGATATCACACTAGTGATGCATGATCACTCAAAGCGAAAGGCATTGGGTTCTGCAAGGCTGAAAGTTGAGCATAATGGCGACAAACATGAACTGAACTTTGTCATTGTTGATCAAAGGGTTACACCTTTGTTGGGTTTAAAGTCTTGTCAAGTTATGGGTCTCATTAAAATCATGGTCCCTGGTGTTCATGCCCCTGTTAACAATGTTGCTGCTGCTCCAGAGAAAGCTGTATCGGAGAGTATTATTTCAGATCCTGTCCTTAGCCCCTTCGCTGATGTATTTCATGGTATTGGTTGCTTACCTGGAGAATACAGTATTTCATTGGATAGGAATGTTAGTCCTGTAGTACATCCTCCTCGTAGAGTGCCCGTTCCTAAGAAAGATGCCATGAAGGCAGAGTTCGAAAACTTGGTTAGCAACCAGATTATTGCACCTGTTACTGAGCCAACCAATTGGGTATCCAGTGTCTTGGCCGTGCCCAAAAATGATGGGTCAATCCGTGTATGCCTGGATCCCAAAGATTTGAACACTGCTATTAAGCGTTCACACTACCCCCTACCTACAGTGGATGATGTTACATCCCGACTCACTTTACACCACGTTTAATACTCCATTTGGCAGATTACGCTGGTTAAGAATGCCATTTGGCATTTCTTCTGCGCCTGAGGTATGGCAGCGGAAAATGAATGAAGCAATTGAGGGTCCTCGGGGAGTGGAGGTCATAGCTGAAGACTTTCTCGTGTGTGGTTTTGGAGACACAGTTGCAGATGCAGTCCTGGATCACGATCAGAATTTAACTGCATTTCTTGAAAGGTGCCGCAAGCTGAATCTGACTCTTAATCCTCAGAAAGTCAAGCTCCGCCTTTCCGAAGTACCTTCATGGGTCATTTGCTGACTGCTGATGGTATCGTTACAGATCCAAACAAGGTCCGTGCTATTAAGGACATGCCTTACACTGAAGAGATTTCTTGGCATGGTTAATTATCTTTCGAAGTTCCTTCCAAACCTGTCCAGTACATCGGAACCATTGCGTCGTCTTGAAGCTAAAGATGCTGAGTGGTGCTGGCTCCCAGTTCATGATGCAGCTGTACAGAAAATAAGGATTCTTGTTTGTGAGGCTCCGGTGCTCAAATTTTATGATGTCACACAAGCCGTTACAGTTGAATGTGATGCATCGCTATCTGGACTTGGCGCCACCCTACTCCAGGGAGGTCAGCCAGTTGCTTTTGCCTCAAGGGCACTTACTCCCGCTGAAGTTCGCTACGCCCAAATCGAAAAAGAGCTTCTCTCAGTAGTCTTTGCATGTGAGAGGTTTGATACCTACCTCTATGGTCGAGACATTGTTCATGTCAAAACAGATCACCAGCCTTTGGAGGCCATCTGCAAGAAAGACCTTGCTTCTGCCCCAAGCGTCTCCAGCGGATGCTGTTACGCCTTCAGCGATACAACATTGATGTGAAGTACCAGAACGGAGAGCATATGGTTATGTCTGACCCCCTGTCCAGAGCCTATGTGGACTGATCCTTTCCCACAGACAGAGTATTGCAATGAGGTTAAGGAAATATTTCTGGTTGATGATCTACCTATCTCCCATGCACGCCTTAACGACTTTAGGATAGTCACTGCCTGTGATGCTGACATCCAGATCCTGATGTCCACTGTCTTGGAAGGTTGGCCAAGTACTCAAGCCGAAGTACCGCAAGAAATCAGGCCTTATTTCTTTTTTAAAGAGGAAATCACTGTTAAAAATGGCTTGCTGTTCAAGGGTAACTGTATTATTGTACCGGCCAGTTTAGGAAAGGACATGATGGAAAAGGTTCACTCGTCTCACCTAGGTATTGAGGGTTGTAGCCGCCGTGCAAGAGAAGTTTTCTATTGGCCAAGGATGAATGCTGAATTGAAAGATTTCATCCTCAAGTGTGATGTCTGTAATTCCTACAAGCCAGAGCACCCTCGAGAACCACTGATGCCACACGAAATTCCATCAAGGCCCTGGCAGAAAGTTGGAACAGAGCTGTTGCAGTTTGATGGGCGACAGTACCTGATAACCGTTGATTATTATTCATGGTTTTTTGAAGTTGACAAGCTGGAGACTACAGATTCCAGAACTGTCATCAATAAGTTGAAAATGCAATTTAGCCGTCATGGAATACCGGAGATTGTCATTTCTGACAACGGCCCACAGTACGATTCTGCGGATTTTGCAAAGTTTGCAAAAGACTGGCATTTTCAACACATCACCTCCTCGCCTCACAACCCTCAAAGCAACGCAAAGGTTGAGAGTGCAGTTAAAATCTGTGAAAATATCATGAAGAAGGCAGCTCTTGGAAAGTTTGATCCTTATCTTGCGCTTTTAGACTACCGCAATACACCTACTGAAATTGGCTCCTTACCAGCTCAAAGACTGTTCAGCAGAAGAACACGCAACCTGCTACCGCTAACACCAAGACTGCTTGAACCAGCAACAGTCCCGCCAATGGATGTGCAGCAAAAGCTAATTGCCTCCAGACAAAAGCAGGCCTACTACTATAACCTTAAAGGAAAAGCATTGCCTGAACTACAGTCTGGTCAGACTGTTAGAATGAAGAAGCCAAATGAGAACACCTGAACTAAAGCAGTTTTGTAAGAAGATGATCGGACCACGCTCCTATGCTGTTGTATCTGGTAACCGTACCTATCGAAGAAATCGTAAGCAGCTACGTTTGGTTCCACCTGCAGCAAACCTGTTGACTAGTTCTGAGTCTATCTTACGGTTTCCATTTATAGCCTTCCTTCGGGTACATAGGTACGGGGGCAAAGCTGTTAGCGCAAGCCTATTCTAATTCCACCTATGGTCACAGTGCTACAGTTCCCTTTATTTTAAGATGCCAAGTAAAAATTATCATTACCAGTCCTTCGTTTTCGTGTCCCTCGTCGTTGCTTTCTTTTTCTCGTACAGATGCCAGCCTTTCCACCAGTACACAATCGGCAAGGGACAAGAATATAAAGAGAAATGAGGTCATCAAAGACCAGTCCATGCCCTTTACATAACTCACCTACAGACAAAATGGGTCAGAAATGTTAGGAGCGTTTTGGATTTGGGAACGAGTGCTTTCCAATCACTGTTTCGCTGACAAATTGTAAATTTAATTTTCGGTGGAACAAAAGCCCACATGGTTTGCAAATTGTATATGATGGTTTGCAAATTGTATATGGTGCGAAGATCGGTCAAAGATGAAAGTGACCAGAAAGTGATCAGAGCGCTTTTCAAAATTGGCAGGAATTAAACTTTTAACGAAATGTCAACCGCCGCCAAAATCAAATTTGCTTAATAGTTCGAATTTTTCAGGTACCTTCGTGAACAGCTACTACGGGGAATAACCAACCGTTCCTCTGGAAGGGACGGTGGATATTTTCTGATCGGAAACGGAAAGCTATGGCAATAATAATCTCAGGTGCGGGGACAGAAATTGGGCAAAAATTGTTAATACGCCTATTTCTAACTATGTAATTTGCTTGTGCTATGAGTAAGCACTGTAATGACTTTTTGCCCCATAAAACCAGTACTTTCCTTGGTGGGTAAGAATTAGAAAAAACACTACCTTAGATAGCATCCATTTGACGTAATCCAACAAGAAGACGATGGTGAGAATGCAAGTGATAGCAACAGTGAGCCTATCACCACCATTCTCAGGACTCATCCAGAACACGATCCAACTGAGCATCACCAGAAAGATGCAAGGTAGGTACAACTGGATCATCTAGTATCCCAGCTGCCTTTGCAGCGTGAATGAAACGTCGACGATGGTGAAATTGCCTGCGCAAAACATTAAAGCAAGTATTTACTCCAATGTGCGTTTGTGATACCGTCAGTCTGCTAAACCAGAATTCTACTATGAAGTCTATTAATGAGATTGACAACTACTTATTTTAATATTTGTACATTTTGTACGTTGTGATTAACTAATGAAGGAGAAACAAACTTTTTGGAATCAAAAGTTCCGTTATGAAAGCCAGAGTTTAAATTATAGCAAGTGCAGACACCAGACTTAACAATGAACAGTAATCCAAAGTACCTTAAAAGCTCTATTAAGCCCCCCCCCCCCATCTCTATTAACCCCCCTCTATAATAAGCCCCCCCATTTGGAAGTCCGTTTTTGCTGGTTTGTTTTTAAACAAATATACACTCAAATACATAATACTGTTTGCTGCTCTGTATTAAAGAATAAAGTTTCACTGTCGTTGTTTGAGTTTAGTACGAAAACTATTTAAAGACGAAAACGAAGGGTTTAAGATTTGAAATAAGCCCCCCCCCCACCCCCTCTGTATCAAGCAGCACCCTATAATAAGCCCCCCCGTCAATGAGGCCTGTTGCCTGCGGGAGTTGATACAGAATTTCATCAGAGTGAACGGAAACAAATTCTCTACTTGCCTTCATAAAGTTCTAATAATGTCTGTAAACGTTTCGGAGAATTCGAGAATAGATAGAAATCAGTGACTTAACACGTGCGCATTTCAACAACAAACTCTCCCTGGTCTCATCTCACAATTTATGTATCGCTGTTTCTTGGAAACACAGAAGGCGTATCGTGTAGAATCAGTGATCAAAGTGAACTTGACAAACCGAAAGATTGTAACGCTCTTAAACATTGCCTGTAGTCATGAACTGAATTTAATCCTTCCACAGTACATCAAGGTCAATTAATTAGTTACTTAAGACGGTTACGTTTACAAAAGCTCTTTTGTAAATAAGCAAACTCGTGGTCCTAAAGAAATGTAAGCAGTAGAGAAAAGACACTACAGATATGTTGAGAAATGAAAGTGTATTTCAGAAATATCGTACCAACGCTATATTCATCAACTCTTCGTGACACCTTAGCAGAACTGATTGAGAATTGTGCCATGGTAGGTTGTGCAACAGTCACTTTGTTTGTCTTCCATTTGTAATCCACGTCATTTGTCTGAAATCCGTCTAAAAACGAAGAATGAATGAAGAATTTTTCTACTCTTTACTACAATAGGTTATAATACAAGTGGCACAAGTGCAATAATCTGGCAGGCACACTTCGATGTACACTCATCTTTCCTGGTAATGAAATTCAGATTGCAAAATCCATGCTTTTTTTTTTCTTGAACAACAAATTAAGATCAGACTTCTCGAATATGGGAGTTCTTTAATAGGTAACCAGCTGCGTTTTGCGGCGCTGGTAAAACAACCAGCAGTATTGCTACTTCTCCATAGACAATATTGTCAGCAACCGCAAAGTTACTCGCAAGTTTAAATTCGTTTGCTCTGTAAGCAGGTACCAGTACCTATATTTATTTACCTGTTTATGCACCTTGAAAATACCACAAACAATGATGATGACGATGATGATGATGATGATGATGATGATGATGATGATAAACAGCCTACTCATCCAGTCCCGAGACTGACCCGCCAGCCCATTACGTTAACGTCCTATAAAAGTTTTTGGTACGTTTCCTTAAAAGTAACCGCGGTGATGGTGTGCAGGAGGAGGCAGCTTCTAAAGAACTCAAGAAAATTAGGGTGGTATTCTTGGAATTTGAGGCCGTCGTTTGCTTTATCCAAAATGAGACCAAGCTATATTAATTTGTGTGCTATAATTTTCTACTTTAGGTGGCAAGGCTATGTACCTTGCAAGGTACAGACCAGTACGATTTCAGAAAGTTATTGGAGAAAACTGACAAATTTGCTTGAAAAAGTTAACCAACTCCCTTCCATGTAATGCGTTTATGCCCACCATCCAAGACTCTTCTAAGTAGTTTAGTAAACCTCAAATCAAAGTCACTGGCCCAGCGTTAAAACAGATAATCGCTCCCAAATACACTGATTTTTAAATATAATCTAGCGATTTGATTGTAATTTAGTAAATATAACTTTACTGTAAACCTAATCCGTATTTAGTACTAATTTCACAGATTATGGTTATCATTATGATTGTGATAATTGTTAGAAAACTGGCGCAGAGAACGAGGGAGTTAGTAGACCAATTTAAAGGACTAGTACATGACTTTATTCTAGCTTTCCCAAAGCTCAACTTATTTCCTGAGGTGGCGATTTAGCCAATCCTGATAACTGAAGACACTCATGAAGTACCACTTTACTTACAACTGCCAAATGTAAAAGAACAATTTTGAACGTCGATTGGAACGTTGCGTAGGTCCATGTTACAACCAGTTACAACGTGAATGCTGTGCAGAGGAACAGAAAAACAAAATATGGTATAAAAATCGCTCTTTCATCAATATATAAATGCGAGGAAACCAAGCGCATATTTATTCAAGAATGCTAGGATGTCTGATCTAATAATTAAGCATTTACCCCTAGCATTCCCATATTAAACCCTTTCAAGCTGTAAAGTGCATCCCATTCAGTTTGTATGCGTTTTTTTATGTTGCTTGCAAGTTTAAGAAAGTTGATAGTGACATATTTTGCCAGCTTCAATGACAAAATCTGTATGTTATCTCCTTTTGACAGATTATTGCCAATATTCCTGTTTTGTCCATTTTTGTGAGCAATTGCATTCTTTACCTTCCAGCAGCACTTAAAGGAAAAGAACCGATCAGGTTGCGAGGCGAGCTCTCCTTCGTTTTGTTTACCACAAATTTTGCAGCTCAAAAGTTGTTATTTTTCAACAGATAAAGGTTGGAGGACCATTAAACATCATTACAGAATTAAATCTCGTGTTTACTGGAAACTATTTCAGTTTTTACAATCATTTTGCTGTATAGATACTGATTAGTCTCACCGGGGGAGATCTTTGTTATTTCCAGTTTTTCACAGTTCTTTCCTCTGATTCGCTGTAGAAATTAAATTCAGCGCAAGCAATTCAACAATTGCAATGGGAAACAGCCAAGGCCACTGTCAATGTACAAGAACTGATGATAAGAGAAAAGTTTGAATGCAAATAAACAAAAGGGTAAATGATATTTTAGTCAAGCATAAAAGTAGGGCGCAATAATGAGCACAACAAAGCGTTTCTTTTAATTTTCCAGGTATAACCTTAACCTGAGCAAGTTGAGCTGTTTAAGTTGCTGTCTTTTGTTTTCTCATTTTTAACTAACGCGAGTAGCCTCAGTACGGAAAAACTACTTAACTACTAGTTCATTTTCGGCCGAAGTGTTGTGTAGAGTGGAGGGGCATTTTGACCCCTTTTGTAACTCATTTCACTTGTTCAGGTTTTCATAAAGATGTTGCAAGTGAACAGCATTTTCGTGATTTAGGAGAAATGATTTATTATGACTTGTCCCCCTACAACAATGAAGAACACCCTGGAATTGGCGTAATAATACCGATTCGTTTCCCAATACAGATACATAAGGAACTTTGTTTGAATTTATCTATGTAAACTCCTCACACTTCCACAAGCGAATCAGCTCTTATAAGGAATACTAGGGTATCAACAATGGCGGAGTTATATGAAATAATTGTAAAAAGAACCCGGTGTGCAATTCATTAAACTGTCCTGAGTTAAAGAGCATCAGAATGTTTATTTCAGCTAGCAGAGGAGGAAAACGTAGCGTTGTTACGTTAGATTAAAAATTTTTCTTTCCTAAAATTAGGGTAAATAAAGATGTAATTCTAAGGGCTGTGATGAGCTGACGGGCTAACAGATGTCCCGAGACGGGAGAAAACGGTTTTGATTGGTCAGCTGGGCCTCAAATTTGTAACAACGTGGATCCACAAAGGATTTAATCAGCACTTTTAAATTAGTTACAATACTATATGCATTCAAAAATTACCTCCTCCTCAGTATCCTATCCAGCCACCGTGTAATATTTCTCTGATACAAATCGAACGAGCTCCATCATATAGCATTTGTGTAAAATTAATGTGCTCCTTTAACAAAATGCAATGTTGAATTAAATTACTGAAACGTTGAGCATACTAACGGTAAAACCTGCTATCAGATTATGTTTTGATACGGTTTGGATTTTGCAACGCTATTATTATAATCACACATTCATCATATAAATAAGATATTATCTCAACAGGAAGCTAGCGCATGCAGGGAGTATGGAATTTAGCCACTACTCAGCAAGCCGTGCCTCGTTGAAAGCATCCCGAGCGAAGACGAGGATTCATTTTAGCAGTTAGGAAACATCAAGGATTTTCTTTAAGAACAACTATTTATCGGCACCAGCAGGCCTATACAATACAAACCATGCAGATTACAGACACAGTCATCCTCGGCATATGGCTGTTGAGAAAGGAAGGCCAATATCTTATACAAGCCAGACATCAATTAGTGCCATCGCAATGTTTCAATAATTTATAGCGATCTTGTTTGTCTGTCTTTTTAGAATAAAGGTCTAATAAAGCTTCAGCCACTCCCTTCATAGTTTGTTGTTCAACATTAGGGGTTCCCGATAGAGAATTTTCGAAAGTATCCCCAAATTTTCCCTGGATATGGAAGGAACAGTTCCCCTCTAAAAATGATAATATCAGTCAAAGTGCCGCGCCACATATGACGCAAAAAGCAATTTTGAGATTGGCCGTTGTAAGCTAAGCCCAAAAGCTCAATACCGTTTAAGTGTTGTACAACTACAACAAGCTGCTTAAAGTTTAGATGAACAGTCAGCAAAGCCTTATTATATATTTTTTTAATTGACTTCACAAGCTTCAACAAAGTTGTTCAGCAGTTACAAAATCAGCAACTTAACTAAAAACTACGAACAATGTTATATTAATGTTAACTAGGAACTGACAGCTCATCACTGTCAATCTGGCTCTTCAACTCCAAATGCAATCTCGTACCCAGAGTCCTCGGGCTGTTTGGTCAGCGGGTGGACGCCCGGAGAGTCTCTGGGATAATGGAAAAAATCAAATTTTTTGATCGGCTGGCCCGTAACGGCTTCCATTGTTTTACCCCAGATTTTCTGGGAAAATCGCGGTCCATTATCCCAGAGTCTCTCTGGGCGTCCACCCGCTGACCAAACAGCCCGAGGACTCTGGGTACGAGATTGCTCCAAATGTAGTCTAAAGTAAAGGCTGCGCAGTTGGTACAACGCAATATTCTACCTACGCTTTTGGTATATCATTTACATATATCGATCTCTTCGACCCGGTAAACATTGTCGAAACCCCATTTTCACAAAATTTCACTAACTTCGTCAACAATACAAACATTACAACGAACCTTTCTTTCTACAATCTACAAAAATCTAACGTACATGTTGCTGTGCGACTATTTCAACACTACAACAAGCCATGTTTCTTTCGCGAAGAAAGGCCGGACTTAAGTATACTTTATTTCCACGAATTACAGCAGTTCATGTTTACAAGTTAGTAATAGTTCTTTATGTACAAAAAGTACTTCTGTTAACAATGACTATGGAATTAAAAGGCTTGCGACATTATTTGCTTAAGTTACACCAATTAAAAATCAATTAACGATAAAAACATCGAAAAGTAAAATTTTGTCAAGAAACGGGGTGGAATCACACCAATTGAAAAATGAACAAAAACAGAAACACAACTTACTTCCCGGACGGTAATCGTGAATAGAAACTTGGCCCTAAGGTCGAAACCAACAAAAAGACTGCGTGACTCCATGTACACAATCAACCGTAAGAAAGCCAGTTAGTCCTAGTTTAATCAGATAAAGGTAGCGAGTTTCCATATTTACGGTTCAAAACAGAACAATCGGCTTGGCACCGAGTTTACGGAGAAAACAACGTCAAATCATTCAAAATAGTCCTGTCCCAGACCTCCTGCTTACTCCGCCCTGCATAGGGTGGGGCTGGAGAAGAGAGTCCTGTACAACTTGCAGGCGAACGCTCGGAACGGCGCCATTCCCCCGCCCGCCGTTCTGGGGAAAAAACATATTGGTAGTACAGCACGCGGCGCCATTCTGTCTGCGAGTGCAGTTTCAAAATCATTACAAATCTGGCATTTTTCACAATTCAGAACATAAACTTATCGATTAAAATAGTACAGTCATACCATAGAACTGACGACACGAATTCTAAGAGCTGCTTGTTTTAATTGAATGGTTTTAGCCGCCCGTTAAGAAGTACTTTTTTTTAACAAGACAGTGTTGAGGCAAGCTGAAAATAAATTGAAACCATTTTATCTGCAAATGTGGGGAAACTATGTTATAAAACAAATAAAAAAGCCTTAACCGTGTTTTGTTCTGTTAGAGCACTCAAGAAGTAGCAAGAAGAAGAAGAAGTAGTGTAACTTTGTATTACAATTTCCCGCGGAACTGACCGCGAAACTTTGATGGACAGGGATGGACAATTGAAGTCTGGTGCCTAGTTTAATTTGATTGGCTCGTTCCGAGCATGCGACTGCAACTTGTGCAGGACTCTCTCTTCTCCAGCCCCACCCTATGCCAGGCGGACGGAGTAAGACGGAGTTCTGGGCAGGACTAAACAGGAATTGCGATAGAGATGCAATTTTGTCAAAATACACACACCAGTGTAGTGTCGATAAAAATGTTATTATTTTGTTCCTAAATCATAACGAGCCAGAGGTTCTTAGCAACCACAAAAATACCTCTGGATCCCGCTGAGATAGGGGGCAATTTGCCACCAATCTCAGCAGGATATCCAGCTACTCTGAACATTCCAATGTAATCGAATCGCTTCTGGCACTCGTTTCTGTTTGATATGGGGCGTCAACGTTCACGCTTATCTGTCATAATCCTTAAACGTAAACGTTTATTTATGGCGAGAGTTTAATTAAATTCTATCTTTAGACCTGATGCACACGAAAAGTGACTGCGGGAACGGGAAAACGATACCCAATAGTTTGTTTTGGCTTTGATGCATTACTCTTGAGGTAGGCTCACCGGTTCCAGAAAATAGCACTAAATTACAGCCAAAGACTCGAGTTTTCTTTGTTTCTCTTTCGCATGCAATATGGGAAAAATAATAGGGCTGTTTATACGAGAAAAAAAATAAGCCGTAGCTTACTCTGGCCGCGGCTTACATAACACGCGAAAGGAACCATTTTTACGAGTAAAAACACCAAGCTAGGCCAGGATAAGCCGCAGCTTGAGAAAGCCGTGAACGTAGATTTTGTACCATTTATGCGGAGTGTTCGCGTCTTATGTAAGCCGTGGCCAGAGTAAGCCGCGGCTTATTTTCTCTTGTATAAACGGCCCTAATGTGTTTTGTTTTTGGAGGGAGATATATCTCTTTTGAACGCTAATTAAAATTCGCTCGTATTCCTAAATCAAACATGCTTGCAATACATGGTAATAGTGAACATATTTGCGAGTAATTTACACAAATCAGTCTGCAATTATTACCCTTCTTGAACACCGTGAAAGTAAATTAACATCACTGAGCTAAAATAATTCGCTTCAATATGTGATATCGTTGCGTGCCCATGAACAGAACTTTTACTATCCGTACGATTTCCCTAGGAACTGATAAAATTCTCGTTGAATAATTCCTCAATAATCTCGGCAAACGTCGAAGTGGAAGTTTCAGTATTCGACTTCCGAAACCGACCTTGGCAGGAAAAGCGACAACGGCGACGGTATCGAAATCATCATTTCAAAATATAACTTCTCCTTTTTCTAATTCTTTCCCAATTGTTAAAATTTGTTTAACTTGGAAAATGCTGGCGAACTGTCCAAGGACTAAATTACTCTGAAGGGCATTAAAGTAAGGAAAACGTTCTCGAAAAATACAGTCATCCGAACGCGTTATTGTTCTGCAAAGAAATGTACCAAAGGTAAAACGTTTTGGTCATTAAACCTGCTTACAACATTTGCCTAGATTTTTATCTGCACTTCAAAAGACTGTTCATGTTATATATCCCAGAAGCACTCAGGCATACAGTGATGCCAGGACCTCAACCTGGATGAACCAGAAAAGATATGGAACATTTGCCTAGATTTTTATCTGCACTTTAAAAACTGTTCATGTTATATATCCCAGAAGCACTCAGGCATACAGTGATGCCATGGACCTCAACCTGGATGAACCAGAAAAGATATGGAACATTTGCCTAGATTTTTATCTACGTTTCAAAAAACTGTTCATGTTATATATCCCAGAAGCACTCAGGCATACAGTGATGCCATGGACCTCAACCTGGGTGAACCAGAAAAGATATAGAACATTTGCCTAAATTTTTATCTACGTTTCAAAAAACTGTTCATGTTATATATCCCAGAAGCACTCAGGCATACAGTGATGCCATGGACCTCAACCTGGGTGAACCAGAAAAGATATAGAACATTTGCCTAAATTTTTATCTACGTTTCAAAAAACTGTTCATGTTATACATCCCAGAAGCACTCAGGCATACAGTGATGCCATGGACCTCAACCTGGGTGAACCAGAAAAGATATAGAACATTTGCCTAAATTTTTATCTACGTTTCAAAAAACTGTTCATGTTATATATCCCAGAAGCACTCAGGCATACAGTGATGCCATGGACCTCAACCTGGGTGAACCAGAAAAGATATAGAACATTTGCCTAAATTTTTATCTACGTTTCAAAAAACTGTTCATGTTATACATCCCAGAAGCACTCAGGCATACAGTGATGCCATGGACCTCAACCTGGGTGAACCAGAAAAGATATAGAACATTTGCCTAAATTTTTATCTACGTTTCAAAAAACTGTTCATGTTATATATCCCAGAAGCACTCAGGCATACAGTGATGCCGTGGACCTCAACCTGGGTGAACCAGAAAAGATATAGAACATTTGCCTAAATTTTTATCTACGTTTCAAAAAACTGTTCATGTTATATATCCCAGAAGCACTCAGGCATACAGTGATGCCATGGACCTCAACCTGGGTGAACCAGAAAAGATATAGAACATTTGCCTAAATTTTTATCTACGTTTCAAAAAACTGTTCATGTTATATATCCCAGAAGCACTCAGGCATACAGTGATGCCATGGACCTCAACCTGGGTGAACCAGAAAAGATATAGAACATTTGCCTAAATTTTTATCTACGTTTCAAAAAACTGTTCATGTTATATATCCCAGAAGCACTCAGGCATACAGTGATGCCAGGACCTCAACCTGAATGAACCAGAAAAAATATAGAACATTTGCCTAAATTTTTATCTGCAAGTTACATATGCTTAATCACTTGAATAGTTTACTATTGCTATTTTCCACGCACAAACAAACACCGAGTCCTAAACTCCTTGGTAGTTTGAAAAGGCTTTCAGAAGTTGTTTCTGGACGATAATATATTCTCCAACGATAATTTTCAATTTTCAAACTGCCACTATTTTAATCACCACCATAAGTGGAAGAAATAGTCGCCAGATAAAATATTTTGTGCTTTGACAGAGAGCAGCTATGTAAAAGATATAAGTATCCATATCCAGTTATAAAGACAAAATAAGGAGCCGCCCACTTCCGCGCCCCCTCACCAGCCCGATCTTCATTATCGTGGATCGATGACGAGTGCGCGCGTATTTCGCGGCTTCATATTTAATTTGCCGCCAGAATATAATTAATTTGCCGCCGGAATAGACATGAACTTTGCTACATATACATAAATACGCTTGAACAGAAAGATTACCGCTCAACAATGGTCCGAAACCAAAGGAATGCCAACTCAATCAAATCTTACAGAAAATTTACATTAGAATGTAATCCCAGGGATAATGTCAAGGCGATTCCTACCAAACGTACCAATGTAACAAAATCGAAAGTTACGTCGATCTTACCTCTTACGTTCGTATTTCCGCTTTTAAAATTGTCTGAAGGCGATTTACTTCGGCTTAAAATATAGTTACAACTTACCAAAGTCCATTGCACGTCAATGAAATCACCCGATAAAACAGAATTTCAGCCTGAGAAGGCGTCACTCTCTGTAATTTCTCTCCATCACATACCGAGATATGCCGATTATCCCCTCGAAATTCTCAACGAATCGCTAAAGCATAACATTTGACAAAACTAGCGTTTTATCGTACAAGTAAAACCATAAAATGCCATAAGAACAACGCGTAAGCGTGCCGCGTACTAGTAAATTAAATTCTGCCGCTAAAGCGCAAAAACAATACTTCTTTCAAGGTGTGCTAACATGCTCCTGCAGTGAAACCACTAATGGAGTACGTTGACGGCTCTAATGCAGACCTATAACGTCACTCCTTAGCAACCAGACTTGGGAGATTTTTTAACTTCCGGTTATCTCTGGCTCGTTATGAGCTGAAATTGGAAACCTATGAATTCCAGCTAGAAGTTTGCTTGCAAACGTCTAAGTTCTATCTCTCACGGAGATCACACTACAATTTTCATTTCATTTCATTAAAAATCAAAGCTACACAATGAACATACAACTTATCATTATTATTATTATAGCCACAACATTAACATTTCACCATATTATGCTACCGATACAATACCTTGTTAAATTACATAATTTAATAAAGAGCAGAAAAATACGCAATTTTTATTATGAAAGGTGTTCGTCATCGTGGTTTCAAATGGTAGCTGAGTTAATCTTTTGTCTCACGATTGAGTCACAACTCCGCCTTGGTGATACTTGAGCAGTTATAATGAAAATGAAAACAAGAATTGTTAAAGCCAACAGTAGTAGTCTGAACGACAAGGATCGAAATCCTCCAGTCAACAACAGCCTAAGCGAGGATCGAAACGCACCAATCACCACCAGCCACGGTGCTTCTTATATATACTCACACGCAGCCAGTCGACACCATCGCCTGATGAAGACGAGCAGTATAGCGGTCGAAACGCCGCGATCCACATCTTTGTGACTCAATCGTGAGACAAAAAATTAAGTCAGCTACCTTGCAATTTTTTCTTTTCAAAAATCGCGCCTTTATGCTTTAACATAAGTAAACATACCAATAGCCAGTATTATACAAAGCATATGAAAGGGGAAAAGCAATTCGGCAGACAAAGTCTATCTTCATTGGAAGACTTAGTTTCGACACACACGTAAGCTTGGATGAAAACTTTCCTGTGAGACGCTCGAAGCAAATCTTCTGATCACGTGATTCCATTCTGAGCGGTTGCTTCCCCTCCGCAGTTGCTGTTTCCGTCATCACCGGAAACACTTGCACCCTGCCCTTATGACTGACGGGAGAGTCGCCAGATTTCTTAATACTTTGACAGCTTCTGCGAAAATTGAGGTTCAACTTACTCAAGGCAGAAACTTCAGAGCAGGTATCCTACAGAGAAAGAGAAAAAGCACAGATTAGGAAACACAGAGATTAGGAGTGGATATTCTAATGCTTCAAGTGGAACTGCATTTTTGTGTTTTTATCGTCAAAAAAAGGCCTAGGCTCGATTTCCGACGCTCACTCGGGTCAGAAGTATCCTCCCGGGGGTGAATGCGGGCTCATTTCCTGAAGCAGGGACATGTAATCGAGCCTAGAAAATGTCATGAAATTACTAGGAGCACGAATGGCAGCTGTGAAGAAGAGATTTCCCGGATTTCATTTGGTCATTTTGGTATCAACATCAGCTTTCGAGTATAGTCAATACAAAACTTGAGAGTTGATAGCCGGATTGCATTTCATTCGGTCAATCTGGGAACCCCACAAAAGGTGGCTAAGTACTCTCCTTTTTAGCGTGGAGGTTTGATTGTACAAACACAGCTTATAACGTAAACTCATACATCAGCACGTTTGACCAGGGACTTGCTTCAAGGCTGAACGTTTGGAATTGGAAGAGGCCCTGATAGAAGTTAGACGACTAAGGACAATTAACTCACGATATTTTTTTATTGATAATCGCATGAGAACTTCCTAAAACAGGTAGCCATTAGAGAGAGCCATAGTGGTTTTAGGGGATAGAGCTAAAAAGTCAAGGCATGCAGTTTTACGGATTTGGCAAAGTGTGGGGTAACTGAACTCCATAACATAACACACACCATAGATATACACTGGCTATCTGAAACTTTCAAACTGACAAAACCAAGGTTAATCGTTGCAGACCCATATATTTTTTATATAATGACCAAATCTATGCGAGCGCTCTGATTGGTCAATCAGCTATGGTTTATTGTGTCTGTAAACTCGTGGGAATTTCGCGCGTCTTCTGAATTATTTTATAAAAGCAATATACCACAAGTTTCTATGGTTTATAGGCTGATAAACCACGCGGGATGTTGAAAGAAAAATCACGAGCCGCAGGGTTTTCACTCTTCCTTAGTGATTTCTTAAGTGCTCCTTCTGTCTAAGTTTTGTTAAGCGCCACTGACAATTAACACTATGACAATGCACGAGGGAAAAGTTGTTAGCGCAAGTGTATTTATATATATGGCCAGCCGACAAGTTTTCATTACCGGTCCTTCGTTGTCGCGTCCCTCGTCCTTGTTTTCTTTTACTCCTAAAGATGCCAGCCTTTCTACCAGTACACACTCGAGCAGCGACAGGAAGATAAAGAAAAATGAGGTCATCAGATACCAGTCTACGCCCTTTACATAACTCACCTAAAGACATGACAGGTCAAAAATGTTAGGAGCTATTGCACCACTACACAAGAAGTGTCCGAAATGCTTAAGAGAAATATATCGCCCAATACCCCTTGCTTTTGTTGTTTCCAAGACTTGCGAAAAAATTGTTTTGACAGGATGATTAAGTCTTGGCGGAAAGCTGACCTAATCAATAACAGACAAAATTTGACTTTTTGCAAGGAAGGTCTACCGTAACTCAATTGTTATCGAACATTAACGATTGGGTAAAATCGCGAAATTTCTGTAGTTTTGTCTGTCATTTTTCGAGACCTTGCTAAAGATTTTGATTTGGACAGCGTACGCCACGAGCGAGTTTAATAGTAACTGCGTTTACGACTGTTTACTAAAGTGGCTCAGACGTTTTCTCAAAGGTCGCAAACAGTTCGTAGTCGTTAGAGGGTCTTAGAGGAACTTGCGCTGATTGGGCAAGAATCACCAAGGGCTTATCCTTGTGTCTATATTGTTTCTACTGTATATCAATGGCATAAACGAATGCGTATCTTCTACTGTTAAACTTTAAGCTGGCGACATAAACACCTACAAGGAAATAGATGATCCTATCATAGACACTGAGCTTCTTCAAGCGGACCTCACCAATCTCAGCGAATGGGCTCGTAAATGGCACTTACGTTTTTAATGCAGATAAAAAAATGTATTTACTTTCGGCGAAACTAAACTGTAAGTGGCAATGACAAAGAATGTAAATATTTTCCTGATGGCATGAACGATCGCATGTTGGAATGGTGTAAATTGAGTCTTAAGTGTATATATGATTTGACAGTTGTTAAATTTACTCATCTCAACTCTCACACTTTCAAAATTTATTTTTAGAAGATGGAATTTTGACACTTGATGCTTTCTGGAGCCTTGTTAAATACCTATATTATTACAATATCTGTATTGGAATTTTTAGTAGTCTGTTAGTTGCTTCTAACCCCCTCAGATTTTTGCTGCTGCATTTCGTCGGGAAATCAGTTCCAATTTTTCCCACTGGGTTTTGGGTTTTCGTATCAGACAGTTGGTTATGTTTAGCCCGAGATGTACGTTTTAGATCTTTATTAGTTTCTAATCATGTATCTAGTGTCTACTTGAATTTGTATTTAAGCATGAGGGCGGCATTAAACACTCGGCTCACAGTTCGAGCTACAATGCGGATAACTCATTCACGAGATAAATCAGCAGCCAATATGTTATACTTCAGGAAAAACCCTAAATGATGTAGACGGCTTCAAAGATCTTAGCTTGTTGTCGGGACAACAAAGGACCCCTCTTGCGACAATCACATTGGGACGACTGTGAATAAAGCGAACAATCTATTCGGTACAATTGAACGCTTTCTCGGTACTGCTATGCTGTACAAATACCTGGTACAGCCAGTCTTGGAATACTCGTCACCTGATGAAGATCGAAGCCAACAGTTCAAATGGCCTATCCTTTCTAACCGTAGAATATACTCGTCTTTTGTTGATTTTATCATTTAAAATCTGAATTTTTTTTATAATATACGTGTGCTACCGTTCATATACACTGTTATAAACAATTTTTTTCATTAGGATAGTTAAGTTATTGAATAATCTCCAAGTGGGGGCATTGTGGATGCAGATAGCCTCCGGTTATTTGAATCCAAGCTGAAAGTGTATCCGAATTTTTAATTTAAAAGTAGCGTGAGTTATGTTTGTTATGTACTATGAGCATTTTGGATTTTAGGAACGAGTGCATTGAGTAGTAGGAGGTGGGTCGATTCAATACCACCTCCAAAAACATAAAGAAATAGGGCTCCTCGCTTCGCTTATTTCTTTATGTCTTCTCCGATTGTATTGAATCGATCCACCTACTACTACTCATCACAAAAAAACACGTAAACACAAGAAACAACACTCCCCGTAAACACACCAGGAAACAACACTCAAACTAAAGCAAACACACCCAAACCAAAAACAACCAAGCATCAGGGTCGACCTATTAGAGAGAATGGTGTATGGTGCAAGTGATGGAAGACAAGCGCGTCAGCCTGTTAGAGAGAGGGGGGTATGGTGCAAGAGCGATGGAAGGCAATCGACCTATCCCTCCACCCCACAGAAAGCGGCCTCCAGTTCCGGCCCCCCGAAAAATTCTCCCCTCTAAATATACTGCCATGGCAGCAGCACCACAGCAAGACATTTTGAGGGAGTTCGCCCCCTTTTACCCACTTGTGGAGACAGACCACCGAACAAACTATCAAACAACACTTGCGACACTATTTGGCGCCCCCGAACGTGAAGGGGTAGAAACCCGAAGTGGTCGTCGATTTATTGAATGGAGGTTTAGCAACAACCTTGATTCAGACAAGACACAAACCTTCATGAACAAAATAAACGAAGAAGCCGACACCTCCTTTTACATTCGTTTTTCATATGCATACTGGTTGAGAAACATTCACGATGGCTCCCTGATGTTGTATTATAACAATCACCGACAGAATTTCCGTTGGATTAACCACCGTTCTGATGCTGAAGACTGGCTGCGAGGAAAGGAGGCGCGGCGATTGGGGCAAGAAGGAGGGGCTATTGAAAGGCCAAATACACAATGGGTATTCGAGGCCTTTTCAGACGTTTGGGTCAAGCTCGTGTTCACCAGACAACCCTTGCTGGGTACAGGGCCTTTACCAGAATGGCTGCGCGTATTGGCACGCGGGCGTCACGGCCCAGTGGTATGTTTGGACACCTAGCAAGACAACCTATGTCTTTGGAGGTGTCTTGCCGCTCATCAAGGGTCCAGACCAGACCGAAGCTGCCAAAAAGCCCGCGAGCTGGCACAGAGTTTTCTCCAGCTTGAAACCCTTCCGCGTGATTGCCCCAAAACTTCAATGGATGAGCTTGAAAAAGTTGAACAACACTTCAACCACAACAAACCCGTTTCAAATTGGTTGGGAATTCGTGTTTATGAACCTGAAAGACAAGGTGAGGAAATAAACTGTCTCAAAAACATTCTCACAATCGGCGTGTTTGAAGGCCACGCGTTTATTGTTAAAAGGATTGAGAGTTTGGGGCAAAACTAAATTTGCCCCCACTGCCAAGCAAGATTGACAAAAGCATGTCATTTGCAACGGCATATCGCAACTTGTTCTCGAGGAGAAACCGTGGTGGCCTGTCCCAACAAAAAAAATCGGAAAACCACAAACCGCATTTGAGAAGGCCTTCTTCCCCCAATCAACCGCCTCCCCCGAAGCGATCCGTTGGGTTGTAAGACAAGCCCGCAAAAGTGGAATTCACATTCACCACGCCCAATGGGGGCATGGAGGGGAGCCATATGTTTTGGGGCATTCAGTGGATGGGCTCCATATCCAAAGCAAAACAATCTTTCAGTACCAGGGGTGCTACTGGCATGGCTGCCCGCGCTGTTTCCCCGATCGAAACACAAGAATAACAAACGCCGGGAAAACCCGAGAAGAGCTATACCAAGCAACTCTCACCCGAACAAGAAAACTTTGGGAAGCAGGGTTTGTGGTGGTCGAAGTCTGGGCGTGCCAAGTACAAAAAACACAAGAGCCCCTCCCCCTGTTTTCACGAGAACTTATCCTCACGCAATTATCTTCGACTTTGAGGCTTACGGAAACAAAACAGCAAGGAAAGATCCGACACCCACACATTCAAAACGTGCACAAACCAATCTGTTTTTCAATTGGGGACACACTTGACAGACAACTGACACACATCTGCGATAGAGACCCAAAAGAACCGATTCGCAAGTTTGTGGAAGAGGTTGTGCGACGAGGGAAAAGAATCCGGGATGAGGTCAGAAAGGTTTTCCACCCAGAAACATTTCACGTGTTCCCAAAGAAACAACAAGCTTTGGTTGCGGGTGGTGCAATGATGCTCCCGTACTTGGGATTAACTCCGGTCGCTACGATTTGAATCTCGTGAAAGAGCATTTGGCGGGTTTCTTTGCCGACAGATCAAAACACGTGAAAGTAGCCAAAAACGCAAACAAAGTAATTGTACATGCTTCCACCTGGATTTCGCTTCCTCGACATAACCAACTATTTGGGTCCGGGAACCAGTTACGACAAATGGGTGAAGGCGTATGGTTGTGAAAACACCAAGTCATGGTTTCCCTATGAGTGGTTCGACAGCCCAGACAAGTCGACTTCCCAGGTTTGCCAGACCACCCGAGTGGTATTCATCTTTAAAGGAAGAGTGGGTGTTGACGCCGGAGGAATGGAGAGGTTGTGTTCGTCTGTCCGAAGAAAAGGGGATGAAGGCTTTTGCAGACTGGCTGCGCTACTACAACAATCTGGATGTAGGGCCGGGGCTCGAAGCGTTGGATAAAATGCGGGCCTTCTACACTGCAAAGGGAATCGACATCTTGAAAGACACAGTCAGCATCCCAGGAGTCAGCTAGCATTATCTGCTGCGAGGGGCGATTGAGCATGGAGCAGAGTTGTGGAGCCCCTGCCCCCGGCTCATGACATGTTGAAAGGTGCGGTGGTCGGCGGACCGAGCCTTGTGTTTACCCGCTACCACGAAGTCGGAGTCACACAAATAAGGAATGAAAATGTAAAGCTTGTGGGATGTGGCTGGAGTGACAAGGATACCTCACAAATTAATGTGATCAAGTAATCTGAAGCCAATCAAAAGGCACTAAGGCCACAAGGTAGCGGGCATTACCCCTTAAATCTACCAAAGCAAAGATTGAGCCCAAGCATTAGCAGCCATGGACAGCTGTTTCGGCATTGTTAGGCCTCATCAGCATGGCATAGCTAATACTCAGGCTCAAGTACCCACATATCAATAAAACAAGCAATGAAAACGTAAAGCTTGTGGGATATGGCTGGAGTGACAAGGATACTTCACAAATTAATGTGATCAAGTAAGCTGAAGCCACTCTAAGGGCACTGAGGCCACAAGGTAGCGCGCATTACCCTTAAATCTACCAAAGCAAAGATTGAGCGAAAGCATTAGCAGCCATGGACAGCTGTTTCGGCCTTGTTAGGCCTCATCAGCATGGCATAGCTAATGCTCAGGCTCAAGTACCCACATATCAATAAAACAAGCAATGAAAACGTAAAGCTTGTGGGATGTGGCTGGAGTGACAAGGATACTTCACAAATCAATTTGATCAAGTAATCTGAAGCCACTCAAAAGGCACCAAGGCCACACGGTAGTGGGCATTACCCCTTAAATCTACCAATCTACCGTTTTCACTGCTTGTTTTATTAATATGTGGGTACTTGAGCCTGAGCATTAGCTATGCCATGCTGATGATCAGCATATATTACAGCGGGGAAGTTGGCGTGTTGTGGTGACGAAATGATCGATGGTGGTTACAGTTTGGGTTGGAAGGTATGTCGGCGCTGTAAGAAACCCGAGGTGCCCGAAATGACAACCGACGACGAAAAGGAGTTATTAACATATACGGACCTAAAAGAATGTTGTGGCAAAAAAATGAAAAAGGATTTTGATACCTTCGAGTTGGTGTGCCGCAAGTGTGGTAAGGCCGAAGAGCTTGCCACCCCAAACAAAACCAGGCAGGAGGTGGGATGGGCAGCCGACCACGTGTCGTACACCAACCTCCGTACAATTCTCCAGAAATACGAAATATTCGATGCCGTCAACACCAGGCGAGAATTCGACGACTTTTTGCGGTGGAAATTTTTAGGAAACCTCATTCACGACTTCAGAAAGTCTGTTACTCTCAACTCGGTTTATTACCTTTGTTTTTTGTTTGAGTTTTTTAAAGAGGTCCCAGAAAGTGTTTTTTGGGAATTTCCATGCAATGGTCGGAAACGAGGTCGTCGACCATTTTCAGCTTGTCGAGAAACTCCTTTGCATCGAAGGGTTATATTTTTTTGTACTCCACTCGAGCGAAGCTTGCTTTTTCAGCCTTTCTGTCGTACTTCTTCGCCGTTGCGACAATTTTGACAACAGCACCGAAAGCAGTCAGACCGGCAATGACAGCAGGTTGGAGAGTAACCCCTCCCGCGACAGCACCAGTCAAAACAGCTTCTCCCGCAACCACGTTGCAAAGAAGGTTTCTGCGCTGAAAGATTCGGAAAAGCTTTTCGTAGCCCCAATGTTTCTTGTGGTAACAAGCGAAAAGGCGCTTCAACATATCGGCGGTGTTCTTCGGAAGAGTCGGGTCGATGTGGTTGAAGTCAAAGATGTTGAGAGGGGAGGCCGAGGTTTCCACATGGTTATATCAAAGGACGAAAATTCATGCAAGGAACTCGGCGGCGAGCGTCACTTTGGTGTGCTGGTGAAGGCCAGTAATTTTGAACGACAATGCGGTGGCCCTTGGAAAATACAAATGCGTCCTAAGTGCCCCCAAAGTTACCCACCCAGTCGCCCCTTGGGTGATATTGTGGGATGCAATCCTGCTTTCACTCCCTCCTGTGGTGACGTAAACTCTCAAAGACCCGTTTTCGAGGCATGGAAGAGCGGTCATAAAAGTGCACATCACACCGAATCAACTCTCTGAAGAAGGGGGTGTGTGGAGCCCAAAACGCTGGCATGGGGAAACATCTTCTGTTGCTGAAGTGCCGGTTAGCAGGTCACTTGCTATCCTGTAAACCAACCCAGGCAAAATCACAGGTTTTAAAAATTGTACAGACCCATTTGTGTAATTGCATAAAGGCACATCGTTATTGTAAAACCATTTGTTATTCAAATTCAAATTTCCATCCAACTTCAGTTCTTTGAGCAGGAAGGTGTTCATATTTACATCACTTTGCATTGTTACCTCTCCATTTGTTCCGCCGAACAACGTTGTGTCCCTGTCCTTCATGTAGTTTCCATTCAAATTAAAATCATCTCCTAACTTTGGTTTCAACAGGAGATGGTCGTTTGTGTCCAAGTCGGTTTGCAAAACCATTTTTCCACCATCCACCTCGTAGACATGATCAAATACACTCGATGGCACGTTTGAAACAAAACCTTCCACACCATACACCACCATTCTGCCCGATGGTGAAGTTTTTGTCGTTTGTCCATGCAAATCGAGGAATATGTAAATGGGGGGCGAGCTTTGCCAACGATGAAATCGTACCAAGGTTTTGACATAACCAGCCAACGTTCCAGTGGCTGGGAATCTCTTCGAAGTCTGACCTCTGATCGCTTGCGGTTACACTGACATTTCGCATCTTTGGAGGGAAGAATTCGGCAACAAATGTGTAGTACCCAACGGGCAGTGAAAAGAGATCGAACCCAATACGTGAGCGGTATTGGTTGCTACCATCCGTATCCTTTAGCAACGTGAAAAGGTATGCATTTTTGTTGACTGGATGGGGAGATTTGGAAAAGGAGCCGATGTTGAGAATTGCGATGTTGTTTTCTATCGAAGATTCGTGTATGTCATCCATCAGATACTGGAAGGGATTTGATTGGTGACCAGAAGAAGACAAATGAGCCATATCGACATATTTTTTGTTGACACCATCGCCAGCGTTCACAGGGTCCTTCACATTCACAAGTTTGTTGTCGTACATGTCAATTGCTCCTGCCATTTGCCCGCCAGAAAGTTTGAGAAAAGGAGCTTGGTCAACATAAATCTTGTTCGCAACATCTTTGTCGGCTGCTGGTTCCCCGACATTTTCAATTTTGTGGTTGGCCATCGACAGATCCCCAGACATCGCGGCCGAGCCATCTCGTTGAAGGAAAAGTATATCAACATACCCTTTACTCACCGCGCCTGTGTGAAAGGGGGGGGGGGGTGCAAGATTAGTTATGGCGTTGTTGTTCATGTTCAAATCTTTTTGCGCAATTGCGCCAATTTTGGTTTGCAACCCTTGGTCCACGTATTTTTTGTTGACGGCGTTTTCAGCGGGGGTGGTGGAATCGGCGTCTTTCAAATTTTTGACAGCATACCCGTTCATATTCAAATAGCCAAGTGCCGGGTCGCTTCCGTCGCGTTTCAAACAAAGCGCGATTTCAGAGTCGACATAGCTTTCGTTCGTGGCATCGAGGTAGTCCACAGCGTAAGCCATGTTGGTTATCAGTTTTCGCCCCATGTCGAGGTTGCCTGTCGTAGCGATGCTGCCGTCTCTTTTGAAGTCGCCCGAGCTTATCGGACCTTGCGGACCTTGTGCTCCTTGTGGACCTCTGAGTCCTTGAATGCCGCACGGACCTTCCACCCCGCGGGGGCCGGCATCACCTTTGTCGCCTTTGGAACCTCGCACCCCTTGCGGTCCCCGCGGTCGCCTTTCGGACCTTGCGGGCCTGTTGGCCCTCGCGCGCCGGTTGGGCAATGTGGGCCTTCTTCCCCATGAGGACCTTGTGGACCTTTTGGCCCCTGCGGGCCGTGCGGGCCAATGGGCCCCTGTGGGCCCGCGGGATCTTTATTTATTTATTTATTTATTTATTTAACCAAAGAGCTGTTACAATGATGCAAGATTCAATAATAAACTTAAAACATTATAGTGAAAAGCTACATGAACAAGAAAACATAGAATGTAAGACGAAATAAAAACAGTAACTTGGTTGAGGGTCTGACCAACAGGACACAGGTCCCATGCAAAGGTCAGCCTTTTCGCCCGTGCGGGCCTTGTGGACCCGGCGGTCCAGCCGGTCCTGGGGTTCCCGGGGCTGTGCGTTTTGGTGCTCCGCTTTCTGGATTGTTGAACGCCCCCATTTCGGTTCTATATATCTTCGTCGAAATTTTTTTTCATCAGCTTTCGGGGTTTGTCGAAGTAAAAGAAGGAAAACTTCTTGTCGGTGGGGCGGTTGAACAGGTTGTGATCGACCCCCAGCTCGTCGCCGATGCGTTTGTTCTCCCTGGGGAGAAAGCTGAAAAGGCAGAAATGGCTGCAGTTGTCCCAATAGCACGCCGTTGATAAAATAATTAATGATATCGTTTTGGTTCTTTTCGCAAACCACGTCGTCGAACACGACTATTTTTTGGTTGTCGGGTGGGAGTTTTTCCAGCGGAATTATTTCGTCGCCGGGCGCTACGATGACGTTGTACCCCACCTTGGGGTCGATGTTTTCAGCAAAGTCGCGCGAAAGCGCTTGGTACTTATTTTGGTGAAGATTCTTGGAAAACAAAAAGACTTTGTCGTACTCCAACAGCTCGTAGAGCATGTGGAGCAGGATATTCGTCTTGCCCGAATTGCTGGGCCCGCAGATCAACATCCGGAAAACGTCATCGGGCATGGCCGGATGTCCCTGCCGGAAACCGTTTGTGGCGGAAAAGTCAGGATCGTAGTTCGAAATTTTCATTTCCTATATAATGTGCCTGAAGAAGTGGCAAGCGAGGGCAGAAGCAGAGGCCGAGGTCGCGAAAGAGGAGCATAAAATTCGCCGGAAATACAAAACACACAAAATCGCCAAGGAGTTCGGCCAGGTCGAGGAGGAAAAGCTTTTCAAACCAATCACAACTCGGTTGGACAAAAGTTTGGAGCCCACACCAGCGGCAGAAGAGCCCGGCCCCGACTACGGCATGGACGAGTTCGACCGAATCAACCCGCTTGGGTGGGAGGATTTCAGGCCGGAGGCCCCAACCCCTCCTCCATCACCAATCGAGGAACAAGAAGACGAAGAAGAAGAAGAAGAGCTTCCCCTCCCACCGCCCGAAGAAGAAGAGTTTCCCCTCCCAGAAGAGGAAGCAGCCGGTCCACCACCTCCACCTCCGCGCCCAACATGGGAACAGCCAGAAGCGCCGGAGTTTCTCGAAAAACGCGCCGAATCAAACAGGCTGCGCTCGCTCAGCAGCCTTATCACAAAAATGAAACAAAAACCGAACCCTGAAAAAGAAACGGTGAAAGACCCCAACTCACCGTTGCACGGCCTGTCTTTGGCGGATCTTGAACGAGAAAACACCGCGATTCTTGAAAACAGACAACAACGGCGGGTTTCGCCACAGCAGCTGCAAGCGGGAAAAGGACGCTGGAACCAACCCCTCCAAAAAAGACGAGAGCCCGGCCCACCACTGATTGGGAACAAGCCATTTTGTCCCGCCGTCCCTCAATCGGTGGGCCTGAAGAGGAGGATGAGCAAGAGTGGGAAACGGAAGGTTTTGGCTTTGGGGCCGCCGCCAAAAAAATGATCTACCAGTTGTATGTGAAGCTTGGTTCAATCAGAGCCGGCAACACTTCCACGAAACTTCGAGCCCAGGTTGTTTCTTAGCTCCCAAAACTTGTCAAACAGGGTTTTTTGAATGACTGGCAGGGTCAAAAAATTCTCCACGATTATATAGCGCAATGCGTTACAACCTGCTGCTCGACTCGCGCCTTGCAAAGCTGCAGGACAATGGGGGTGTCCAAAAACCCGCACAATTTTCTTCAATCCACCGATTGAGTTGGAGCGGGGAAAAAATTACAAAGCGGCGTTGAACAGGCTGATCACCATGAGCTACTCGTGGTACAACATTGCCGAAGCTTTTGGGAACAACCAACTGAAGTGGAGGAAAAAAACCGGCGATTGGGAAACTTTGACTTTTCCTGATGGGATGTACCATTACACCACCATCAATCGTTACTTGCAGGCTCACACGGGGCTCGTTGATCCGACGGCCACAGACAAAAAGCGCATCTTCGAGTTGTATTTCGACTTCACCATTTACCGGGTCGTGTTTTTGGTGGCAAAAGATTACGAAATAGACCTCTCTGTTGGGGAGTTTGCCAGTTTACTTGGCTTCAAGAAAAAGATTCTGAAAGACGGCACCAATTTTGTTGGAGATATGATTCCGGACATCACCCGGAACGTCGACTGGGTTTTTATTCATTGTGATTTGGTGACGCGGCGGGCGAACGACGTGCCAAGCGATGTTTTGTACAGCTTTTCCACCACAGGTCTCCATGTCAGTTACCCTTTCAAAGAAGAACCTCGTCGACTTGAGTTCCATCCCGTCAAGAAAACTCGGTTTGATTCTGTGCAGATATGGGTCACAGACGAACGAAACAACCCCATTAACCTTAACGGATTGGATGTGGCTTTGAGCCTCATGATCGAAGAAGAATGAAAATTCTTGTCAAGGTATAGCAAAATGGTTTTCCCAAGCGAGTGGACAAAGTTTTTCGACGAGCGTGCCGAACGTTATCGCTTCAAACACAAAGGCTCGGGGGTCGTCCTCGACACTCTCCTTGCCCTTGGAAAGGAGCTCAAAAAGGGCGCAACCCAAGTCGCAAAACAGACCGTCAAAGTGGTCGCCGAAAAAGCGGGCCAGGTTGTGGCTGAAAAGGGGGGCGACAAGATTCGACAAATATTGCTGAAGTGCCGCCCGCGCGCGCCTCCACTCCAAAGGTGAGGGCGCGAGCACCACCCCCATCTGACGCAATGTGGAAGTTGAGCCGAATTTTGGCAAACCAACTTTGAAATTTTTGTTATGAATATACCGACATGTTTCAGAGATTGTGCTGCAGGACGACAATGAAATGATCTTTCAGAATGACAGCACCGGGCGGCGAATTGTGGTCCGAAAGTTTGAATTGTCGGTTCCAAGACTGCAGCTGTCCCCAGAAGGGCAGAAACTTGTCAATGAAAGGTTCATGAAACCCGCAACGTGGACCTACTTGAAAGAGACGCTGTACAACAGCGGCAGCCGAGAAGATGCCAGAGGACAGTGGCAAATCACCGCCGGCGTGAAAAACCCCAAACACGTCTTTGTTTTCTTCCAACAGACGCGGAAATATCGTGCTCTGCAATTTAACCCCTACAGCTTCGACACCTTCGATCTCCATGGGGACAATTCGGCGAAATTGTCCACCTGCCGGCTTCAATATAGGTGAAATTATTACCCCGAACTCGATTATGAAGGTGATGACCAAACACGCATCCGACGCGACCTCATTCAGTACAGGTACAGGAAGAGCGATTACAACACAGGGACCCAGCTGAATGTGGCCAACTACTCGACGCTTTACCCTGTCCTTTACTTCGACCTCAGAGCGGTCAAAGAAAGTATGACAGGCGACCCGAAGCAGTTGATTTTGCATTACCGGTTGAACGAAGCTGCCAACGCCCAGAATGACACCATCTACGCCGCTGTCCTGAATGAGGAGGAACTTGTAATCAAACAAATCGGAAACGAGCTGGTTGTGGTTGAAAAAAATTCTTTCTCTTAATATATGATGGCAACGGTGTATCATCCGTTCAAGCTTGCGCTGACGGACGGACAAAAGAAAAGTCTCCGAAAGGTTTTTGTTGAGAGGGAAGCTGTGACTCTGCGCGTCAAACCCGAACAAATTGGGCATGGCGACAACCTTCTTTTGACTGCCATCCAAATCAACCGAATGAAAAAGGCCGCCAGCGAAAAGCGCGGCGCCGATGTGAAAATGAGCAAGAAGCAGATCAGCAAAACCGCACAGCGTGGCGGCAACCTGTTTTCCAGGGCGCTCAGTCTGGCCCGACCTTTGCTCCCCACTGCGGCCAAGGCTTTGGGAATGGCCGGTCTCAGCTTCGGTGCGGAAAAAACTTTTGAAAAAGATTTTGGAAAAGGTTTCGGCCCACAGGAGGTGCAACTGTACAAACTCACCCAGATGTTATCCCCCGACCAGAAAAGGTTTTTGGAAAACTATCTTGTCGGCAGGGGTATGGTCCTTGGTGGTGGGGCCGCGCAATACGGTGAGTTTCTCGGCATGCTGGCTGCCATTGGGGTTCCTTTGGCCATTAACCTTGTCAAAGAGCTGTTGGGAAGTGGGATGCAAGTGCGGTCGCGCCGCTCGGCACCCCCTTGTCTGCCTCCATCCCCTCCTCCCCCCTCGGGAGGCAAAGGAATGCAAATGCGCTCCACCTGTTTGGGGGCGTTGGGAGGATTGGGAACGCCCGATGGTCGGCCGGGGCAAAAAAAAAAAAATGAAGTTCAAGAATGTGCTTCTTTCCAACGTTGACCTGGAAAATTGGTGGCGGTGCCGGGGTCTGAAGCGGTTGTCATGACCAAAAACGGACGAAAAATGGGGAAAGTCAAGTGTGCGGTTTGTGGGATAACGAAAACACGATTTTTTCCAATGGGGGGAACAACCGCGAAGCCAAGCAAGCCGAGGAAACCACGGAAAACAACTAAGTCGGGAAACTAACGGGCCCTTCTCATGCAGAGGGCTCTGGTGTTTTAACCGATCTTGCGGGTACTGCGCTCGACTTCACTTTGCAACACGGGGTTCCGTATGTCGCAAAAAAGGGGGTGGAGGATGGGCGCTATTATGCTTCTGAGACGCTGCGCAACCCACAGCTCCAGAAAAGGGTCATTAACTACGGGCTCCGCAAGGCCACTCCTGTGTTGGAAAAGGTCGGCAGCGAGCTGCTGGACCAACTTTCCACAAAGGTGCTCCCCGATGTCCGCTACAAAACCGACAGGCGCGATCTGGACAAGGTGGGGCGTGGGGTTGCTGTTCCTTTCCTCTTCGTTGATTTCAAGAAACTTTGGGATGTTGTCTCTAACCCAAACTTTTCAAAGGACCTGAAGTTTCTGAAAAAGAGGGGATGGTTAACGAATACAAGCGACAATACGCGGATTACAAGAAACAGGGTGGAACGCGCAGCTACGGCTCATGGATAAAATGGAAAGGATACGACACTGGGTTGGGGAGTTTGTTTTATGCATCCCCAACCGAACTTGCGAAAAAAAGCAAAGTTTTTGGTTTCTTTCGGGAACGCTCTTTCCGGCAAAGGCGGTCACGGAAATGTTTTCAAGAAAACCATGCAGAACTACTATCGGAGGGGGGTTGATGTCCATCGTCTGATTGGCAAACTGCCTGCGCCGAAAGGGGGATGGACCCTTCCTGGGCACAACTACACCGGGCCTTACAACCCTTTGCACCACCAGCCGGATTTTGACCCTGAGACTGGGGAAATACTCGAAGTTTTCCAACCGCCCACCGGCCCCACTGATGCGGTTGCAATGCAGCACGATGTTGATTACAGCAGTTGTGGTTTTCGCGCACAGAAGTATGGCGACAACGAAAAAAAATGCAAGCATGTTGCTGACCGAAAAATGGTCAAATCGCTTGACGCGATTACATGGAACGAGAGACAGTGGGGCCACGCGTTGGCCCGCAACGCGATTAACACGAAGCAAAAGCTTGGTTTGGGAGTGTGAGTTCATTTACGACTCGCTGAAATTCGTCTCGGACCTCTTCTTCGAGGGTTTTGGGCCTTAGTTTTCTTGTGAGGGGCACCATCCACTAATGCATTGCGAGCAATAGTGTGGCAAACATGGTCATATATTAATCAACCACCTTTCTTTAATTTCCAGCACGTCGTCTGGAAAACCGAGTTGGTGCGCCCTGTTTTTCTGCATACAGGCGAAACAATAGCCATTGCGCCGGCAGAAAGAACATTTTCCGCATGTGGTCATCAGAGTGTAATGGCCTTCAATTTCACAAAATGGGGCGTCCTCCAAATATTCACCTAACTCTTGAAGCACTGGGGCCCACTCTGTTTTTTTTCTATCCCTCCTTCGGGCAGCAATTATTTCTCGATAGATAATTTCCCTCAACTCGGGAGGAAGGTATTGGATTCTTTCTGAGAGATCCATTTGTCTATCGGGCGCTATTGTTCAATAGGCGCGCCGCTCTGTTCACGAGCAGAAAAAAATAATGGAAAAAAAAATTAAGCAACGGGGCCAACAGTTCCTTGTAAACCCACCGTCAACCCATTTTTTCTGTTTCTTCCAGTTGGTTTTTTGTGTGGTAGCGACGGATTTTTTCTTGAACCTCGGGTGGAAGTTGGTTGACTCATTCCAAGAGGTCCATTATCCTTGGGTCGTGTTTGTTCAATGGACTGTGTCATAGAATCCTTCATCAGTCAACCATTTATTAAGAAACGCGTTTTCTTCTTTTGAAATGTTATAACTTGTCATCCAAAGACAAAGGGCACATTCGTCAATGAAATAGGGATCTTCTGTTTTCTTGATGTATTGCCAGGAAGAGTTGTCTTGAGATAAATGATCGCGCACATAGCGCACTGAACGTTTGTAAGGGGAATCTTTGTTTTTTCTTTCGCCCCAACCACCTGTTCATCTCTTCAATCAATGCCGTTCTGACATTGTAGCGGTGCACGTCGGCTGTGGTCATGGCTATACCATACTGCACATTTCTCTAATAGGTTGTGCGCGCGCGTGTTTCCTGTATTCTCCAATAAAGGTTTGCCAGCGTCTAGCTGATCTCATGTTGCTCATCAACATCCAGAACAGTTGGGTGTCAAAGGGATATAGCGGTTTGTGTTTTTCTTTTAAAAAGATTTTTTCATCTCGTTTGTAAAATTCTCCAATTTTTTCTTTATATTCTTTCTTTATCACGTGTTGATTCGCGGAGAAAATTGCTTACTACAGCTTTGGCGGCTTTTTTAACGCCAATAAAGGAAATTTTGTTGGCGCATAAAAAGTAAAAAAGAGGCTCCCCTCTGGGGGGTGCGGGTATGAAAAGTTCGTGAGTCATAGTTATTATTTATTCATATTTTTCTGATATGTCAGACCACCATGGTGTGATTTTTATTCTCGCGCGTTGAAGAATGATGGCATAATCTTCAATAAGGCTTTGGTTTTTTGTTTTCTTAATCCATTCCCAGGGGTTTTTTCAGTTGGTAATTAACATATAAATAAACTCCAAGTTTCTATAACCACTTAAATTCAATTTTTTTTCTCGTTTTAGCCAATTTTTAATTTCTTTAAGTAATGCTTGTCTTAATTGAGGAGTAATTAAGACAGAAATGGTTTGGATGGGTGTGCTGTTGCCTTCCATCACTCTATACCATCCGTCATTTTCTTCCATTGGCGACGCTGCTGGTTTGGATTTTCATCTTCACTATAAACATATTGTCTGGCAAAGTCTTCTGCGGGTGAATTCATGTGCCCCGTAACGTCGTGAAGTTTTTCATGTATAAAATCAGAAAGTTCCCTTAAAATGTCTGAGCTAGAATATTTCAAGTTTGGATGTGGGTCTTCAAATGAATTCTCCATTTCCTTCATCCAAAGAAAAGGCTTCCTCAAAAGTTGAACGCCTGAATGTTTTTTTACAAGGTATTTGGCGGTTTTTTCACATGTAAAACGGGATAAACAATCCAACGTTTTAACCTCGTCAAAATTCTCATCGAAAAAACAAGGCAAATCTATGCTTTGCATACACTCATATTCATTACGCTTTGGGGGCCTGTGAAGAACTTGCGCACCTTTGGAAATGGCCTCCTCATCATAAGCTTTCATCGGTCTTGCACCATACGCCTCTTTCTCTAATAGGCCAACCGGGGTGGTCATCACTCTTGCACCATATCCCGCTTTCTCTAATAGGCCGACCCCCGGTGTTTGGTTGTTTTTGGTTTGGGTGTGTTTGCTTTGGTTTGAGTGTTGTTTCCTGGTGTGTTAACGGGGAGTGTTGTTTCTTGTGTTTACGTGTTTTTTTGTGATGAGTAGTAGTAGGTGGATCGATTCAGTACAACCGGAGAACACATAAAGAAATAAGGCGACTCGCGAAGCGAGTCGCCTTATTTCTTTATGGAGGTGGTATTGAATCGACCCACCTACTACTACTCATTGCAATCAGTCATTTTAGCTGTCAAATATTAAATATAAGTTTCGGTGGGACGATGGCCTACATGGCTGGCGAAATGAATTATATATGGTGCGAAATTAGGTCAAAGGTGAAACTGACCAGAGCTTTTCTTTAAAATTGGCAGGAACTAAACTTTTCACGAATGCAAACCGCCAAAATCATCTTTGCTTACTAATTCAAATTGCTTTTTGAGCAGTAACCACGGGTGATAACCAACTGTTCCTTTGAAAGGGACAGCGGATATGTTCTGATCGGAAATAGAAAGCTATGGCAATAATAATCTTAGGTGCGCCAATAAATTTGGAAAAAACTGCTCTTAAGGCTATTTCAAAATATGTATTTTCCTCGAGAGTTGGGAAAGCACTACAACACATTTTGGTGCCATAAATCTAGCACTTCTTTTGATGGGTAAAAAAGAAGCCAGCAACCAAAGTCAAGGGTCAAACCTTAGGTAGCATTTCGTTGACGTATCCCAACAAGAAGACGATGGTGAGAATGCAAGTGATACCAACAGTGAGCCTATCACCACCATTCTCAGGGTTCATCCAGAACACGATCCAACTGAGCATCACCAGAAGGATGCAGGGAAGGTACAACTGGATCATGTAGTATCCTAGGTGCCTTTGCAACAAGAACGAAACTTCGACGATGGTGAAATTGCCTGGGCAAAATATAAAAGCGAGCATTCACCCGAGACATTCTGAGTAACTCTGTGTTAGCTTGTTCCAGGCGTTCAGATAGTAAACGGGGCGCGATAGTACCGGCAGAGAAAGTTTGTAAACGAATAAATATATTATATAATGCAGTCCCTTCGCAATTAATCAAAATTATTCTCGCATAATGGGCGGCACTCGCGTAAAGTGCTGAGGAAACAAAGTTACCAGCGTTTCTCCTTCCTGCAGTTCTCTTCTCTATTCTTCTCAGCTCTCAGGGATTTCCGTACACGATTTCACACCTTCCACCGGGAGCATCGCGAAAGCGTCTCTCCCAGCTACAATATTCTCCAAGCAATCTACCTGCTCTTCGCGAAGCGAAACAATGTCCGGAAAGTTCTTCAGCACGTTGTTACTTTACGTGACACGTTTGACCTGATAGGGCATGATGGCGTTTCTTGTCCACCTTCGTGTGTACAGCAACTGTCAAAATTGACCAATCAGAGGGTATACCAGATTCTGGTAGACCGGAATGACCTTTTCAAAAAAAGTTTTACCGGCGTTGCTTCCCGCCCCACCAACCCCCACCATTTCCATTTTTCGGCGCTTTGTTTTCGCAGTCGCTCTACCGGTACTATCGCGCTCTGTTTACTCTCTGAACACGTGAGAATTTCGACATTATTTTACATTCTCCCAAACCCTCCCTTTTTGTCCTCTCCATAGAAACAGCCCACAATTCATGCCTTGCTGTTTTTTGGAAACAAATAAAGGGTGTAGAGTCAATGATCAAAACCATGCTTGTACTCATGAACTGAATTAGATGCACATCAAGGCGAATTACTTAGTTACCTAAATGATTTACAATAAAACTCCCTTTTGTAGAAAAACAGAATTATCGTTCAAGAGAAGTGTGAGCAGTAGAGAAAAGACGTACCAAAAGGCATATTGAGAAGTGAAATTGGAAATTATAAATACGGTACCAATGCTATACTCATCAACTCGACGCGACGTCTTAGATGAGATGATTGAGAATTGTGCCATTGTGGGTTGTGCAACAGTTACTTTGTTTCTCTTCCATTTGTAATCCACCTCAGTGTTCTGAAATCCGTCTAAAAAAGCAAATAAAGAATAGGAATAGGAATAGTTGACAATTATTCACCTCAGTGTCACCGACACTGAGGTGAATAATTGTTTTAGTATATACCACACAAGCTGAATAATAAGCGGACCAAAACATTACTTTACGTGGGACATAAAATAAAATCTCGCGCGCCGGCTTCTCGGAGGTGAATAGTACTTGCTAATCACCTCCGAGTTAAGCAATCAGAGCGCGCGAAAAGCACTATTCACTTGTGTAGTATATACTCATACGTGCTATGAAGAGTTTCACTACCCTACCCTTGACTTAGATTATAGTAAAAGTGGCAAGACTGCAATAATATGGCAGGCACACTTTGGTACTTAAATTCAGATTAAAAACTTAATTACCTTTTACTGAGAGACAAAGATTAGACTTATCGAATATGACAGGCTTTAATTGGTACCCAGCCGCGTTTTTGGGGCCTCGATAAAGCAACCAGCGGTATTGCTACTTCCCCTTTGGATAAGAACGTCGGCAACCGCAAGGTTACTCGCAAAGTTAAGATTGATTCGGTCCATAAGCAGATACCAGTACCCATTTATGCGCCTTGATGAATCATAAATAAAAGAAAATAAAACAAAAGCCATCTAAACGCAGCTGCAATCGGACGTCTGACGCTCCATCCGCTCTTTTAGTAAAACCTTATTAGTACGTTTCCTTTAAAGGCAGGTAACGGTGATGGTCAGTGCAGGAGGCAAATGATCAAGAATTCAAGAATTTTAAGGTGGTTATCTTAGACATTTGAGTGGAGTAGGAGAGAAGGCCACTTTATAGAGGACTGCTGGGGTAAATTTCACAAAGTTCATCTTATTTCATGAGGCTAGGTGGCGACTTAACCAATCTTGATAACTGACAACACCTTACATGAAAAGAGCAAGTAGATAACACCACGCTATACTTACAACTGCCAAATTGAAAAGAACAGTTCTGAAAGTCAGCTGGGAAGTCGTGCAGGTCCATATTACATGCGGTCAAAACGTGAGTGCTGTATGGAAGATAAAATAAGCTGTAAGCCCGTGTGCCTTCTCATATTGAGCCATTTATAAACTGGTAAGGTGTGATCATCAATTGATCTATTTAAGTCGAATTGTTGAGTTGATTTGGTTTCTATTGGTCCTTAACGTTGTTTGCAAGTTTTAGAAAGTTGGTACCAACTTTACCAGCTTAATAGACCGAGTCGCTTAAAGAAACCCGATGCTAATTTCACTTACGAATGAAGTACAGATCTGGCGTCTTTCTACAAAACGGCCCAAATAAACATTCGTTTTTACCACTAAGACAGCAAAATTTGTAGTCGCTTGGTTCTGTTAATTATACTGTCAGGGGTAGCTTGTTGCCCGCGTCCGTCCAAATGACTACACTAACGTGGGATATTAAACCTTAGCTACTCCTGGGGCGACTTCGGAGTCCAAACAATTTACAACGAGACCCAAATATTCTACAGTTTTTCAGAACACAAAGCCATACCATTCCATATTAGCCTGGGTTGCCAAGTTTTGGTTAGGTCCCCAAAACGAAGTGGAAATGTTTTGTCGTATATCTCTCTCTGATCGTAACATACTTACTTTCTTGAATACAGTATATGACCATTAGAGTACACTCTCACAAAAGAATGTATATTTCTGTCCTCTTTATCCAGATCCGTCAGCCGGGAATTGAACGCGTAGGTGTCCGGCCTCCATATCAGACTGATATCTTCTCTGACGAGCGTAACTGTTGAGTTAACCACATTTGCTAGGCGAGGATCCTTCCACTCTTGACGAAAGTACATGTAAGCACCTACTTCCTACATTAAAGCAAAGTAGAGTTTTCATGTCAAACGTTTGTGACTCAGTTTTGCAACAGAATCAAAATAGCTCGAAATTAGCTATGATCGTTTATCACGATCAAAATGAAATATTCATTGAAGTATCTTCTCCTTTTTTTGGCAGGCTCAACAACAAGGAAAAAACAACTCAAAAGAGAAGCCGATTCTTCACTGATTCCAACCAACGCAACGAGCTGATTTAAGCCGGTTACAGACAAGCAAGGTTTCCTTGACAAGTGTCATTGACAATATTTATTTGCTCATATTTATGAACGACAAATTTTCTTTGACAAGTTTTGCCTTTACAAGTTTTATTTGCTTGTGTGAACGAACGAACAAGTTTTCTTTGGCAAGTATTCACTGTAGCCAGCAATTCAATTACACAGCGGACAACATTTTATTTGACAAGTTTTCCTTGTCGACCCGTACAGACGAGCAAGTTCTGCAATGTGTTAAGTTTTTCCTTGACAAGTGCACTTGTTTAAAACTAGCATGCTAGGTTTTGAACAAGTGCACTTGTCAAGGAAAAACTTGACAATTTTTTCTTTACACACAAGCAAATAAAGTTTGTCAAGTCAAAACTTGTCAATGAAAAGTTGCTCGTCTGTAACCGGCTTTATTGCTTAGCAAAAAGCTATTACCCAGTTCTTTGCGTTTGTTACCTGTTTGGTTAATAAAAGAACACGAGCTACAAAACATAGCTAATTTGAAGCAATTCCAATTCAAAGCGGAATAGTTGCTTATGTTAGGTTACGCAAAATAACAGAATTCAGATTAATACAAAGAAAGAAAACCACATTAACCCCTTGAGTCCAGCAATCTGAATCTCATATCCATGCAAAGCAACGCTTTTGTTAATGCATTTTATTGTACTTTGGGCGAAATCAAAACGAAGAGCAAGGCAAATAAAACAAAGACGAAAGCAGTGTCTATGAGCCTGGTGATTCATCTCAGAAGCGCACGTCTGACCGAGACTGTTCTTGGTGATACTGATCACGATAGTGACACTTTTTAACTTTCACAGCAGCGTCGAAGACGCCTGGAATATGACGTGCTGGACCTTGTACAAATGTTAAGCGTAATGATGCCTGAAAAAATTATTTCATGGAAGCCAAAGTAATCTTTTAGGAGATTAGAACCGGAGAGTAATTTAAGCATGAACAGGTCGCCAATTAGACCAAGCATCAAATAGCTCTTTTTTCATTGCGTTTTTCCCCTGTTTCCTTTTTTTCTCTAGATTCTCTTAGTTCTGAGTTTGATCGGTAAATATCGATATCACTGAAATGCAGTTTTTACATGGATGGACTGTAAGTTCTTTGGGTGTCGTGCGTGAGTAGATGTGAGATGCCCACCATATTGACTTCTTCTATTCTCCCAAATGACTCCACATATGCATTCACCAGAATCCATGTGGAGTTCACTGCAAAAAACAAAACATAATTGAAGATTGTTAGGAAAAGTAACATAGAAACGCGCAATCCATGAGCGAATTTTCTACCTGGCCTTTTTAGAAAATCAGCCGTGCAAGGTGTTTCGATAAAACAGATCTTTTATCGTTTCATATCATAATCGTAGTCACAATTGTCGTCAATAATAATTTATTTCAGTTCCCTGCGCTGCTATTCAATTTTCGTATCAAATACTATATGTTAGTCGACATGCTGTGTTTTGCATTTTGCCGATGAAAAGGCATCGATGTTAATTTTACTGATTCGCCGCCTTTACCTGTCATAGCAGCTTAAATGATGAACAAAAAGAACATACTGACGAATAAAACCTCGCAACTTTAAGCGGCCTTTTTGGATATTTAGGCGTGACATGGCAGAAAGCGGAACTCGGTGTACAAGACGAGCTGAAATACACGACAGTGAGACAACTTCAATGATTTCTTTTCTTATTCCGAAAATACATGGTTCACAGTGCCTTCATCAAAACTATCTCATCCCCTACTCAGTCCCATGAGGGACTATAACATTTCCCACTGATGACACCCTTCCAGAAGAGACTGACATTAAATAAGACTCACACCTCCATAATAGGGATGGGTTCCTCTGTCGTAATTTGTTGTTATCAAATGTTTCTTGAGGACTTGAAGCGGTGAAAGATTAGCACTAGAAAAGAAATACGACTTGCATACTTATTTTCACTTTAACATGGTAAACATTTATGAAAATGGCCATTACTAACAGTATTCGAGAGCTAATTGTACCAATAACAAAATTCTAGAAACTGATTGGCTATCACCAGCTATGATTTTAGCATTAATAGAACAGTGTAAGTTTGCAGTGTATGCGTCATGCCTGAGTAACTGGACAGCACGCAGCTCCATCGCAAGCGCTGCAAGAGGACAGTTGCAATTTACCAAGTTCTTTTATAACATAGCTGGTAAATTAGTGCAGTCAAATTCAATTGCGCGAGCGTGCTTCATATTCCTATTGTGCACGCTGATGACGTAGCAGAGGGAATTTCTCTTTATAGCGGAGCTCCGCGCGCCAAAGTTTCGTCGTGTAACCTGATTAATTTTCGATTTTTGTTTGTTTGAACCGGTAATAATCAGCGTTTGGATGTCTTGGCTGGTTTTGGAAATTTTAGAGTGTACGTGTCTATGTGAAAATGTCAAAAACCAGCGCTAAAGCTTCACGCTTCATTTGAAAAAGTTATACAGATCTTCGTCCAAAGATAGTAAATAATGAAGTGTCGCCGTTTAACTTGATTAATTCTCGAGCTTTTTGTTGAACCGGTACGAATCAGTGTTTGGATATTAAAAACAGCGAAATTTGTTGGTTGGCTTTGATAATTTTAGCGTGGACGGGTCTGCGAGGGAGAAGCTCGTGTGGTTTTGCAAGCGCTGTCTTCGTTATAACTGGATGATGTTTTGCCGCTGAGGATTTTTAATCGGAAGAGGCTTCCTTGGTGGACATGGGAAATTACAGTGAAACTATCGAGCCACTTTAGGGTTTTTTGGTGTCTTCTTAGCTAAGGAAAGATTTTGTGTGAAATGGCATCATTATTCAACTCTGCCGCGTTCCGAGTGAACTCTTTCTCTCTCTGACTAATCATGAACTATCAGGTTCGTATAAGCTTACCTTTTTGTCTTTTCTACCGACATTTAAGTCAAATTTGCTTAAATTTTTAAAAGCTTACTACGAGATATGTTTGTTACTTGTCTCAATTCTCCACCTTCTCCAAGAATCTTCGGAGTAAAGTACGCATCGTGCTTTGTTTTCTTACAATTTTGTTTTGCTGTTTTGTTGTTTTTGAACCGCGGTCAGTTTCTGTTGACTGCTCTAAACGATCAGTTTCGTATCAGGCCTTTTTGTCTTTTCTACGGGCATTTATGTCAAAATTGCTTAGAAATTTTTCTAGCTTATAATAATAAAAGATGTGTTTGTTACTAGCTAGTCTTGTTTACTTTCTCCACCTTCTCCAAGAATCTTTTAACAAACATACGCATCGTACTTTGTTTTCTTGCAATGTTTTGTTTTTGATCCGCTTTGAATTCCTTTACGCTTTCGTTTGAAAGTTTTGTGGACTCAAGAATGTTTGTCTTTTTTTGCAAACGTTTGCCGTATCGAAAACTCTTCAATTTCCGTATAGCTGCTCAATTTTTTGGGCACAAAATTGGCCCAAGGAAAACCATGCGAAGTTCCTCGGTGACAGTAAGCTTTTATATAATATTTAAACTATTACTACCGCGTTCAAAATGTTATCAAACAATTGGTTCATGTGTCAGCTGTGCGTTCATCGAGATATGAAGCACTTGGTAAGTTTAAAGAGCACTCAAGAAGCTAGGGTTGCTCTCGGGTACGTCTCGAGCAACTCTTACGCATCTTTCGTGCTGTCCAAACTTCCCGCGTGCTTTATATCTCGATGAACGCACGCTGACGCATGAACCAATTGTTAATTCTTACACATTTCGCAGTGAAAACTGTGGCCTTTTTCCCCAAATGGTTTCTTTTTACTTCTTTATTGAATTTTGTTATAAGAAAATCATACATAAGAGTCAAAGTTTAAAGGCAATGACTTATTATGGAGGTTTCGTTACTATATATTGATTTTTTAGAAAAAAAAAAAAGAAAGAAAGAAAACGACATACCTTGCTGCAGCAGCTATCAAAGTCGCTTGGAAAATAATTATGAACCAGGTCATCCTGAATAGCGAGAACCCGCAGCTCTTAACCTTAACAAATGTCAGAGTATTTGCAATTAGAATTCTTGTTGAGCAATTAGAATTGTTGTTGAGCAAGCGAATCAATCGTTCATTTAGTGCATTATTTGGAAACTGCACGGTGAAGGTTCAGTTGCTGTTTCCTTTATCTGGTAAAAGTGGCAGCGCAGAGACAGCGGTATTTTGAAAACATTCGCCATATTGAAAACAGATCTGTGTCGTCACTCCCTGAAACAACCTCTTTCCTGGGGCTTTCCGTTTGGAAGGACAACCCCATGGAAAGAGGGTGTCCCTAAGCACGATTACCTCGGAAGGGCCAAATAGCAAAATTAATTATAAAGAGAAAGAACAGTATACGCACACCCAAAAGGAACAAAAGTAGAACTAAATGGTAAGAAAAACAACAAAAAATCACAAGGGCATTGTTTAAAGCTCAAGGTATAAATGTTCAGTGAGTAAAGACAGTAAACACTTCAAAAAGAAAGCAAAACGTTTTAGGACAAAGGCTTCCCCAGTTTTTGAATAACCACAAATACAATAAGCATGCAAACAACAACCAGGGACGAATCTCTTAGTCATATGCAACACAAACAACGGACATTATTTGTTTTAACAGAGATGCCAATGTAGAATACCCAGGACCGCCACCAAAAGTGGGCTTAGTCGAAACTCTCACTGGGTTAGTGCTTTCAGCAAATCTTCACTACATCTCAGCGTTATATCACAGACAGTCGCGCTGCCGTTCTATTCATCTCTTTTAAATTTGAAGTCTAAAACAAAGTTAGGGCTGTTTTCTGTAAAGAACTCATCGCTTACTCGCCTAATTTTGCGACGAAATATGACGCAAAGTGTAAGTGCGTATAGCTACTTGACGCCAGTACTACTGATCGTCTGTTTTAATTTATGTTTCATTTCCATGCTATTCAGTAATAAGCTGTATATCGAAATGTGTAGCTGTTTTTATTGTTATAGAAAGCCTTCGTCAAAATCAGTGCCCAACCGAAATGACGAGGATACCTAAATACCGAGTCAGGACTGGAGCCAGGGTTCGATCCTATACTATTTCATAGCTCCTTGTCTCTCACCCCTCAAGTCACTAATATTTGCAAGACTTCATGTTACCATCTGCGTGGTATCTGCTAGACAGGTAAATTCTTGTCTTAAGTTTTAAACCCTCATTTTCTCTTGTTTAAACTTGATAAAAACCTCCTGCTCATTTATTAAACATTACATAATTATCGGTTTTACATTCAGCCTCCTTTTGCTATCACCTTTTTCGCATAATTATTCCCTTTTGAAGTTTTAGCCGCTTTAAAATATTTATCCGCTATTTCTTGTGAAAACCAATAAGAGAAACGATACAATTTATTGGGATTGTAGACAGAGAAAGCGTTCGAATGAAATTTGCTATTTTCTGGGTTAAACTACACAATTTGCATTTGTTGGTCTTCCGTGGGAAGGAGGATACACATCCATTTCGAATGTAAACAAAGGGTGTAATAGATCCTTTTGGACTTAAGCTGAATTGTTTCTCTTTACGTCTCCTACACTCATATTTTCAGGGTTACATTTTTATCGGGAAAATTATGGGGTTAGACGTGTTTATCTATGTATCTACCTGTTAGGTCGATTCCGTGAGTCTTACAAGTCTTCACTCGGTCGTAAAGACTCTTTCATTAGTAGGTGTGTTGTCACTCCAATAACCGATTGTTTTGGAATCCCCAGTGTCCAAGAGAGCCAACTTTGAACACGAATTACAAAAGGTGTCCTTACACCGCGGGTTGAACGGTTTTTGACTTATAATGTAAGAACTCGAACTTTGAAAGCAGTCCTGTGTCTGACTGATTGAAGGAACAATATGGTTTCCTTGGTTATTTTAGCTTATTGGAAAACTGTACACGTATTGCTTCTCTCGAAGGTGTTTTCAGGTGTAGATTGGAAAACCAAATAATGGACTCCTAATGAAGGTTTGTTTTAGGCTCGCGATCATTCACACGTTAAAGCTGAGGTTTTGATAATGATTAGTTTTACGAGCCTCATTAAAGCTAAGTATAGTCGTGCAGTTTTAAAACCTCTTAGGTTCATAGTTCACCTTTTCAGTTGAATTTCACTCTTCTTTTCCAAGGTTAAACTGAAATCTATTTCGACAGAATCTTGGCAAAACCTGTGGACTTTCCAAATAGAGGCTTAACTGTAGAATACCCCTCCACTCGAAAAGGCCTCCGGAAAAGAGTGGCTCCGCGGCTACGTGGCTACGTGACAAGGAAGATTTAAATATAATGTGAATACATACGCGGCTACGTAGCCTCCGACGCAGACGTCTTTGGGTTCGTCACGTGTTCCTCCCCCACGAATGTTTGCCCAACTGAGCCGCTACTTCCGTCGTGGCGGTTAGCTTCGCCTTCCAATTTGCGCATAGTAGAACTTCGACACCGAGTTTTATTCCAAACGATGTGTGTGAATCTGTGAATTGTTTGGCGGAATTTAATCCGTGGGTGTTGATTTTCATTCATACGCAGGTCGTTATTGGCTGTCTGTTATACAATAGGCTAACCACCGACAAACGGAAGTGGCAGTTCATGATCAGGTGACAAGACGTTCGTGGAGGAGAAAGGAGTGATGAGCGCAAAGACGTCTGCGTAAGAGGCTAGCTGCTACGCAAGAAAACCGCAAGCGCGTGGCCACAAAGGCGCTACACACAATGTATAGTCTTCATTATTTAATCCCTTAACTGCCTTTTTGGCGTACTCAGTACGTTATAAACACCGTTATTGCTTTGTAAACTTGCAACTTTCCATTTCCAGGACTATAGTTGAAATAAGCCATTGTTATTGCCAAATGCTCAGTTGTTTAGAGAAAGTAATAAGCAAAGGGCTGCCAACGATAATGCTGTAAGTTAAGTAGGATCTACAAGAGATCTAATCAGCCAAATATATATAAATCGGAATATACTCGTAATAAGCAAGGCTGATACTTCGTGAGAAAAGTTGACTTTGCGAGAGAGATACCAACATGACCGAGACTCGATAAAGTAGGGCTGCAACCATGGATAGCTGTTTCGTCCTTATTGGGACTCGTCGGCATGGTGTGCAGATATATAAGACGCCAGCTTCAATGCGAGCGCCAATAAATTGCACAATGTGCCCGTTCACGACATCAAGTTCCGCACCTTGGACCCTCCTGCCATCCGATCCGCGCGTCGCCACACCATGCGGCCCGGAGCAAAGAATCCAAGTGTCACGATGGCGTCCCGCAAAGAAAAATGTAGATTGGCCACTACCAATCTTAACATTAAAGCGCATGGACAAAACCATGCTAAAAAATACACAGCATATCGGATCTGTAAAGACCTACCGTCCAAAAATACGGTAAAGTGAAAGTAATAAACAAAGGACCGTCAACGATAATGCTGTAAGTTAACATAGGATCTACAAGAGATCTAATCAGCCAAAAAAAATAAATCGTGGCAAACTAAGAACGGTCAAATATTTTCATCCAACATCGTTGGAAGAGCATGTTTGAAGGTTTAGCTACCTCTCACAATAGTGCATTAAATGGCTTTCCAAGGGGTGTAATCAAAACCTGGGCCAGGGCCCATGGGCTAGCCGATGGGCCACCCTATGGGCTACCCTATGGGCTACCCTATGGGCCACCCATGAAAAGACTGGGACTATAAATTTATCATTTTTTAAATTTGAAAATCATTAAATAACCATTGCGGTGATGGCGGGTGTCTGTAAAACGAGGACCGGATACCTGTGGATGGCGGATGCGGATGGGAAAATGAGGATAGAAAAGTACGGATGGAAAAAAAAATTAATGATAATAATAATAATAATAATAATAATAATAAAAATACAACTGAAAATAGAACTTTAACTGGAAAAAACTAACAACAAATAACTAGAGTGTACCCTATAGCAACAAAATTGCATTTATGAGTCATTCATTTTGACAATTCCACCCAAGCAGGCGCTGTAAAACGTGTCCTAATTATTCATTTTTTTAAAGGCGTTTTTAGGACGAGACACAGATTTTTCAGAATTCCACCGTTCATATTTTATCATAAAGACAGTAAAATATATTAAACCTTATATCATTTACTCGCGTAGGAATACTGTAATAAACTGTTCGGTTGCTGTTGTTGCGTGCCTATCTGGCTTTCATTCATTTTGACCAACGAAGAACTCCTGATAATTGTAAAGATAACATATTTGCGCTACAGAAAATTTGCTGGGTTCGTTTCCTGTAGCAGGCGTTGTAAAACGCGTCCTAGCATCTTAGGACAGGCAGGATACAATTTTTTCAGAATTTCGCCGTTCACATTTTAATGACGAATTTCCGGTCGCTCGATAACTGAGACGTTTAATTGGCAAGGGTAGCGTGAATGGGGAAAATATAATAACATAAACATGCAGTAGGCTTTACCAACGCGGGATAGGCGGAGTTAAGACACCTGCCAAAATCGGAAAATACCTTTGTGTGCTCTTTGTTACACCATGAACTGTTGTTGGGTAAGAATATGAATAAAAAAATAAAGAAATACAACTTTTAAATAATTAGTAGTTAAAGCGGAAAATAATTTTAACGAGAGACACCCCCAAGCAACAAAAACAAGCATTCAGTTTGTGATTTAAAATACAGTAACTGCATATTATCATCCTCGTCTTGTCTCGGAGCTATTTGTTGATCTTAGACCTTAGTTGTACTAGCTGAACACAGCAAAGGAAATTAGATTATATTATTTTGTTTAGCTGTTAGTGTTAAGAAATTAAAGCGGCTAAGATCTTAAATTAGAAATTTAGAGCCATCACGCCAGTGAATTCAAATAGGTTTTTATGAATCTTCTTAATGATATTGTGTCTTTCACCATAGAAACGGGAACAATGATTTGTTGCAATCACCATCACTCTGTCGGCCTGCGACGCTTGCCAGGCACCCTGGCTCCAGTTGTTCGTTCTTAAAATATTTAGAAAAAAAATTCATTTGCATTTATTAAATCACTGAAAAGATAGTATTTTCAGCACCTACTCAAAGACTGATTGTAATGTCATAGCACACCAGCTGAAAAAGTTCGTTCACTACAAGCATCGTCAGCATCGTTTACGGTCCATTGTATACGTACTTCTTGGGTTGCAAACCACTCAAACGCCTTTTCAACAAACTGAACCCACGTGAGGAGAACCGCTTTAGCGTCGCATGAACTGTAGCCGCTTTGCCTTGAGAGAATCGACTTGAACTGAATTTATTATTGCTAGGGCAAAAAAGCGCGCCCTTTATAGTTTGATTGTGCTTTATACAAGGACCGCGGAGACCATTTTAAGGTGTTATAGCTAAAAAATCTCGCCAACTTCAGCGGTACAATTGATACGTTATCCATGTCAATTGTAGTCATCTATCCAAGAAAAAAGTAGTAGGGCTGTACTCCTAACAGCCCCTCCCCCTCAGACCAGAAGACGTGATTTTAAATGACTTCAGCCAATCAAAACAGAACTGTATCATAGGTATTTTTTCTGGACCAATAAAAAAGAGCTCACTATTCTAGCTTTTTTGTATGTTGTATTCTGTTTTTTTTTTTATGTTTTATGACTCTGTCGAGGTTTGTCATGGATTACTGCTCGAGCATTGATTCTGAACTGGAGACGCCTATTTTTGAGATCAGGAGGTAATCCTAAAATCGCTGTGAAAAAGATAAATGAATAATTAGAACACGTTTTACAGCGCCTGCTACAGGAACTGAACCCAGCAATTTTTCTTTAGTGCATCGGGAAATCAATCTGGTTTTTACAGTTCTTCTTTGTTGTTGGAGGTGTTGGCTGGAATTGTCAAAATGAATGACTCACAAATGCAATTGTGTTTCTATAGAGTACACTAGTAGTATAAAGTGTTTGGGGGTTTCAGCGCGAAAATTAATTTAGGGAGGTGTTTTAGCAAAATGATCTCGGATTTTGGAAAAACTATAGTTATTTTATTTTTGATCTCGTATTAAAAATGCGTGACATTCTCGGAAAAAACAGGAAATGACTCATCGTCTATAGCTATTATTTCTCACTGGTTTCGTCTCATGGTTTAAAAATAAAATATCACATAATATTATAGAATGAGTTGTAATTCAGTAATTCACAATGAATTGAAAAATATGGGAGAATTGTCATGTTATTTTTGTGATCAGCTATTGGTCAAAGTTGTTAAAAGTGTGTAAGCACCTTGCTGTGATAATCAGAAAATGTTTAACGATGATGGTGAAAATGTTTGCCTAAATTGTGGTTCAGTCCACGGCTATGACTATTGTAAGGAGTATGTCGACTTTCATGAGAATATGTATAAAATACGGCGAAAATCGATATATCATCGGAAGTACCATATTGAAAATGTGATAAATGGTATATGTCGTAAGAATGGATTTCAAATTTCTGTAAAAGATAAGGGTAAAATATTTAAAATATTCGAAGAGATAGACAAAGTGCTTCCCTTGGTGAACAATAAACGTAAAAGAATGATTAGCACTAAATTTATGCTTAAGCAAATATTTTTAATGCTTGATCTTCCATTTGATGAAATAATAGTTACTAGATCAAAAAAGACGCTTGGATTTTATGATCGATATTGGGTTGACATTCTAATGTTGAGATTTGATAAGATTATTCGTATTATCAAGCAGTGAATTTTTCATCATATTTCAGTAGGTACTTATCAATAATTGGACTATTATCAGTCACATAATCATCGATATTCTTCATTGAAATTTGTATACTTGAAGCATCAAAATCACCACTTCTCAACTTGTCTTTTATTGAATTGAGTAGATGTTGATAGCTTTGATAAGCATATGTGCAATTTTGGATTTTCAAATCTAGGTTTTTATGCTTCATCCACCCTTGTATCAAAAGTGCTGCTGTACTGATGGCTACTAAACTAACACCACCTGTTGCCACACTTGTGGCGAGACCCCCAGTTGCAAAGATGATGGACAAGGAATTCCCCAGTAATTTCCATTTTTTGAACCGTTTAACCGCCTGTTTATGAGCCCAACACTTTCTGTGATATGTGTGGTAATAGGCTTTTAATTCATAAATCTGATCTTCTGTTAATTCACTTGAAATATGGTTCCAGCTGAATATGCTTTTTCGCTCTTTCATACATATTGTTTATACTATAATTCTCTTGAATATGCAATAAAGTATTCCAGATATCTGACCACATAATGGAGATCTTTTCATTAGTTTTGATGTTGCATTTTCTGATAAAGTATAACAATATCCTCGATAAAGTGAACAACTGTCATAGAATCTTCCAAAAGCATCATGAAGTATGCCATGTGTGTTCAATATGTCGATCCAACCTAGTGTGCTTTCAAGGAATCGTGTAAAACAACCATTTCCGGGACCAATAAGTCCGATATCCTTATGAGCATGTAATATGTTTTCAATAGTTTGCAATTCATTGAAATGCTTGTGGTGTAAAAATTGGTATACAAGGCATGATTTAAGTATTGAGTCATCAATATAAGGATATTGTTTTTTGGTTTCTTTGAACGAATGTCCAACATATTTTATTATGTCTTCTATCATATACTATATCGTTGCATTAAAATACTATGATGGTCTGAAATTGTTTTTTCGTCTAATATGAAACCTAAGTATGTGCAGAAAAAAATAATACAACCATCCAATGGTGCTATGGAGCTTGGATTCAAATCACCGAAAGTCATTTGTGTGCTACCAGTTCTGTTAGCCGCTGTAAAATCTGTCATATGTTTTCCATTCCAATAGATCTTGCTGGTATTGGTATTTGGAGAAGATAAATTATCCCAATGAACGGACAAGCAGTGCCAAACATTAATCTGCCCCAAGTCATTTGAGGAATAATCTGATATCTTTCTGAAGTTCTGTATGGAAGCATCAGGACCGAAATACACACAATTCTTTTCATCAACACCACTTATAACTAAATTTGAACCATTGTAATAGCTGACAAACTTATCATAACCTCCATTATCATGACCAAAAAGACCATTTTTCCATGGACTTCCACCCGTATTTGAATTTAATTTATAAACAATGAAGATATTAACAACATCATTATTCAAATTGATTTGACTTATCATTCTCTGTGATCCATCAAACTTCAAAAAATAACGTCCATTATGTTTCTCAGCCTTGGTACAAACAGTGGGTCTTATGTTTAAAGTTGATTGAGTTGCATTATTTTCTTCATTTGAGAGATCATATAATGTTTCAACTTTTCTGTTTGCATTAATATCCAGAAAATTATTATTTGCTCTGTCGATTTGATAAACGCATTTTGAGTACAATCTGATGAATTCAGAAACCCACAAATCTAAAAAACTATCTCTGACAATATCTGAAACTTGTGATTTGATTACAACATGATCAGAATCATTGCCTGCTTTTACATTAGTCAAATGTTTGTTTCCAAGATCATAGTGACCATCTTGTGTTAATGTAAAACCAATTCCTTTATCACCACCTTTAGGACCAATTGCACCAGCATCACCTCTATCACCTTTTGGGCCTCTTTCACCAGTTCTTGTATTATCTTGATTTTGTGGATAATTAAAAACTCCCATTATAATATTAATTTAGATTAATTCATGACCACTTCAAGTGTGAATGCTGTATCAAATGCTCCACTATTGGGATGTGAATAGTCAATTATAAGATAGCCTCTCGATAATGATTTATTGACGTCAACCGTTGTGATGTTTCCACCCACAGCACCATGTCTGTATTCAAAAATTGTTGCTGGTAATGGCAATTTCCCAGCACCTTCATTCTTTTTCTTGAAGTAGAATATTCCGGGTTTTGTTCCTTGTATTATATACATATTCTTAATATGAAAGTTATTGTTATGAATGACTAAAAATTCAGAGCCATTTATCAATACAGGCTTTAAAGTATTCTTATCATGTCCTTGTTTGGCTTTGACAAAGCAATTTAAATATTGTATTTGACCGATTATTCCATTCCCATTCAAATTTAGATCACCTCCTAATTTCGGCCTGTAAAGAGCAAATCCTCCGAGATCGAAAGCTGTTTCCATAATTACACCTGTAACGCTTGAACGAAATAGATTCAAACTATTATTATGAATTCTATAGTCATTCAGATTTAAATCACCACCAAGTTTAGCCTCTTTTATCAGATAAGTGTTCATATTAATATTATTTAGCATTGTCAATTCACCATTGTCTCCACCAAACAACCAATTTTCATTTTCTTTCACATCAAAACCATTCAAATCTAAATCAGTTTGTAATTGTATTTTTTCATTCACGATTTTATAAGCTTCTGTGAAGTCGTAAACACTTGATGGAACGTCTACAGCTTCAAAATCAATACCATATGCAACACAATGAACTTTGTACTTATTTGGATAAGTTGGGTTAGCATTAATATGTATTGTACAATATAAATATTCAGGTGGTGAACTTACTGAAGTTTTTTCAATCCATAATAAATATCTCGAAAGATCTTCATTTCTGTTATCAAATTTTCTCCCTACAGTTTTATGAATTGTAATTCCACCAGTTGCACTGAATGTTACACTACTAAAATTCATTCCTTCATAATCAGGAAATAGCCATTCAAGAATGAAAGTGTATTTTCCATCTTTTATTGTATACATATTAAATCCAATTCTAGCTCTGTAAACATGATTAGCTTCTTTATTCAAGTCTATATCAATGACCTTTTTTGAAATCAAATGTGGTGACCGAGGTAAATTGACATATCCATTAACTTTCAAGCCATATTCAGTACTGACTTCATCGATATCATTCATCAAATATTTGAAAGCATTCTTTGGATGAGAAGCAGATGAAATATGACTTTTTTCTAATTGATCTAAATTTACGGCATCGGTTTTATTTGTTCCTTCTTTTAAGTTAATGATTTTATGCCCTCCAAGTTTCATATCCGCCGTCATCGCGTTTGTTCCATTCAATAATAAAGTGTTTGCTCTGATGGTTTGTGAAGCTCGATTTAAAACTCTAAAGTTCACTGCATCAGTTTCATTCACCACGTCCGCTAAATTCGTCACTTTATTTCCATTCATTGACAGATTTCCATACATCGCAGTCGAACCGTCTCGTCGAAGAAAATACTCGCCAGTATATCTTTTCGTCACTGCCTCGTCTAAATTTACGGGTGGAGCAAGATCAGTAATGGCATTGTTGTTCATATTCAGATTTCGTTGTGCGATTGCATCAAGTTTGGTTTGCAACCTCTGGTCCACATATTTTTTATTAACTGCATTTTCAGCTGGTGTACTATTATCAACATCTTTCAGATCTTCAATTGCATATCCAGCCATGTTTAGATCGCCCTCTGCGGGATTTGATCCATCCCTTTTTATACAACTTGCAATTTGAGAGTCAACGTAGCTTTTGTTTGTGGCGTCTAATATATCAACGGGATATTTCATGTTTTTGACAATATTCCGTCCCATGTCCAAATCTCCAGTCATTGCAACAGTTCCATCTTTTTTAACTAAGTCCGATTTGTCAAAATTGGCAATTTGTGCGTCAAAATAACTTTTGTTTGCGGCGTCTTGTGGGTTTGAGGGGTTATCTTGTAGGTTGATTATTTTGTTTAATTTCATGTCAATATTACTACCAAACGCAACATGGCCGTTTTCAATTTCATAAGCTGGGTCATGGAGAAAGTAAGACAAATTGGTATGATAGCCATAGGCCCCATAAACGATGATATGTGTTTTGGTGTTAGACGCAGGAGCTGTGCTGGAAAGTTCCACCTGTATTGCCGCTTGACCACTACTTCTTTTTTCTATCTGGAAAAGAATTTTAATGTAACCATCAACGTGCGGAGTTCTAGTAAAAGCTTTTTGAAATGACAGTCCAGCGTCAAGCATGTTTATTGTTGGAAGGGTTAAATTAATTGTTGCACTTCTTGGGTCTGATGGTGAGTAAAACTCAACAACAAAAGTGTACTGACTGTTACTCAAAGATGTCACATCAAAACGAATTTTGGATGTAAAGTTGCCTCTTCGTTTGATGAAAAAAGACAATGACGACTTGTTTATATGATAAGGTGATCTGTCAAAATTCTCAATTTGAAGGTTTTCCACATTACTGACTACAGAAGACTTGGATATATCTTTCAACAGAAAAGCGAAGGGGTTGCGCTGAGTACCTGATGCTGATAAAACAAGATCATCAACATACTGCTTCGCGTTGAGGAATGATGAAATAACAAGGTCATCAGTATACACCTTTGTGGCAGCATCTTTGTCAGCAGTTGGTTCTGCTACATTTGTTATTTTATTGTCACCCATGTCAAGATCACCAGTCATTGCAACACTTCCATCTATCTCAAGAAATGGTGAAAGATCAAGAGCAGCAATTTCAGTATCAACATACCCCTTTGTGGCTGTATCATTGTTTGCTGTTGGCGCTGCTACATTAGTCAATTTGTTACCTCCAAGATTCAAATCAGAAGTCATCGCAACGCTTCCATCTTTTTTCACAAAGTCAGAATTAACATATGTTTTATCCGCTTTATTTGTCGACAGATATATGACAGCATCATCAACGTATTTTTTAGTTGCACAGTCTTGATTTAATATAGGGCGTGCAACATTGACTATTCTATGAAAACTCATTTTAACCTCATTATTAAATACAATTCTTCCTTCTTCTATTTCAAAAGCTGGGTCGTGAATATGTGATAAAATGATATTAGAAAATCCATAAACACCATAAACTATAACATAATGTTTTTTTATTATTTTGTAAATATGGTGAAATCAACAATAACTCCATTGATGTGGAACCATGACTTGTTTTTTCAAGGAAGAATATTCTCTTGAGATAACCATCAACAAGATGAGTTTTTGGAAAGGCTCTTTTTATCGAATCTTTTCTTTCAACTAAATTAGATGACAGATTGTCGTCATCGACTGTTGCATTATTTGGGTTACCATCAGTATAAAACTCAACAACTAAAGTGTACTTTGAAACTTCCAATTGTGACAAATCAAAACGAAGAACAGTTGTAAGACCAGCAGTAGGAATAACAAAAGACAAGGCTTTTTTATTTATTGAGTAAGGGCTTTTATTAAAATTTTCCAATTTGAGATCATTTGCATTTCTAAGAATAGTTGTTTTTGATATATCTTCAAGAAGAAATTTAAATGGATTAACACGTGTTCCTTCAATTGATAAAACAGCATCGCTGACGTATCTCATATTAACAGCATCTTTTTTAGAAGTTGGGTCTGCTACATTACTAATTTTTTTGTTTTCAATGTCATAATTACCATCTTGTGTTAATTTGAATCCATCACCTTTATCACCTTTAGGACCAACAGCTCCAGTAGCTCCTTGTGGACCAATTGCACCTGTATTACCTTTTGGGCCTCTATCACCTTTATCACCTTTGGGACCAATTGGACCAGCTGGACCTCTTTCACCAGTTCCAGTTTTTGTTTTATCTTGATTTTGTGGAGAATTAGAAACTCCCATATAATATTAGATTAGATAACACAGTGAAGTTTGATCTATCTAATTACCATTGTTGTCATTGTTGTCAACTTTTGGAAGACTGATTTCAATTAATTTTGGAATACACAATGGAGCTGCCATATACTATTAGATTATATTAAACCATAAAAATTTCTCTTCACCGTTTTCATAGGCTTGTCAACATAACAGAAAGAATAAGGTTTCTTGGTTGCTTCAATGTATTTTGCTTGTCTATTCCAAGTTCTTGTGCAATAATGTTTCTCTCTCTTGTGGATGGAAAATCATAAAGGCAGAAATGGCTACAATTAAGTCTAACAGATTTTGGGCATCCATAGAATGATTGTGTGAGATATATGACAGAACAGTTTTTGTGTCTCCCTTGAATGAAATAGCTTATGATTTGATCTTGTTTTTTATCAGTCACAAAATCATCAAACACAACCAATCGTTGTAAATCAGTGTCTTTAATCTGTTCAACAGGTGATATTTCATCTTGGCTGCATATCAATACAGGATATCCAACTTGCCTGCTTATTTCATCCATGACTTTCCGCAGATATTGATACTTGTCTTGATCCAAATTTTTTGCATAAAGATGTATCTGATCATAATAGACCAATGGTTCCATAATCAAATGCATGAATAATGTTGTCTTTCCAGATCCAGAATTACCAGCCAATAACATTCTAAATGTATCTTTTGGCATATACGGATACAACTGTCTGAATGAATTATTTGAATTCTGAATGATATCATAATTTGGAATTTCCATATGTTAATAGTTTAGATTAGTCTAACACATATTAGAACGAATGAAAAGGCTTCTTAAAAGTGGAATTGAAGCTGGAGAGAAACAAGACTTAAGAAAACAGAAAACAGGATGCTTATGATGAAACGTCAGAATTACTGAAACCCTCTATTGATGTCCAGAAGAGTGTGAAAGAAAGTGTAGACAAAAAACAGGATAAAGTAATTGAACAGTTGAAACAAAATCAACAGGCTTTAACACAAGGACTTGATGATGTTATTGAAGCTAATCGCAGAGCAATTGTAATGGGTGAGGAACTTCCTAAAGCCATTGAAGCACCTAAAGAAGATAAAGATGATGATTGGACAACCAACATATTAGCGATCGATAACAATTTCGATAAAAATGACAGAATTATATTAAAAAATAACAAGCTTTTGAAACCAAACGATTTAACTCAAGTCAGCCCACAAAAACTTCTTGAAGAAAAGAAAAAGCTGTAGAAATCGCCATGGTGATTGGACCTAAAAAAAGATTTGCAAAAACACCAGAAGATAAACAATCTTATGATCAAGAATTGAAAACTTTGAAGAAATATAGAGAAACGATTGCAGATGTATTAGCTTCTTACAAATACAAAACAGGGCAAGGAATGAGAAAGAGAAAACAATATGGAGCAGGTGTTGTTCATTATAATAATGTTGGTGACTTGCTTTCACGTTTACAGTTACTTGGTGGGTCTATTTTTGCTGGTAATAACAGTATGAGTGTAAGAAATGAGTTTGTGAAGATATTGCACACATTAAACAGAATAGGCGTCCTTGGAATCAAAGAGCTCAATAAAATAATGATGAAATATCTAATGTAAAAGTATATGACAGAAATTTCATTACGATTCAACAGTAAAAACAGAGACAAAATTGGTGTTAGTAAGAGTCATGATTTTGAAAAAAAGATTCAATACACCTCTTAAATTAACGAATGATTTGAAATATGAAATGGCTGTGAATGTTATCAATATGACATACAGTTGGTACAATATCAGAGATATTTTTGGGAATAATCAAATTAAATATAGCTATGACAAAGGTGTAAACTGGGAAACAATAACATTCGTTGACGGGATGTATTCATACGACGATATCAATAGTTACATTCATGAGTATATGAGCAAAAATAGCCATGTACTGAATCCATCTGAAACAGACAAATCAAAATTCCTGTATGGTATTAACATGTATTTCGTTTTGTCAACATATCGCATTTTGATTGAACTCAATGAAAATTATCGTGTGGATCTGAGAAATCTTGATTTCAGAAAACTTATCGGTTTCGATTCAAAATTAGTTTCAGCCACAGAATATGGAACAAACTTACCTGATATAACACGTGGAGTAGACGAAATATATATTAATTGTGATATGGTGATAGATAGCATTGTTGATGGAAATAGCACAAATACAATCGCAGTTATACCAGTCACAGATCTCGTTAGAAGTTTACCTTTCACTTACAAACCTCGTTTTCTTTCATGGAATCCTGTCTCAACACACACAATCAGCTCAATACGTTTTTATGTCACTGATTCTTCTAGACAGCCAGTTGATTTAAATGGGATAGATTGGTATATTGAGTTATTCTTGAGAGGTGTGGAATTATAAAACCTAATATTATATGAAGAGGTTTGAGTTCAAAAAATATGAGCAATACGGTGAAGGTATTGTTACTGATGTGGTAAAAAAAGCTGGGAAAAAAGCAGCAACAACAATTGGTGAATACGCAGGCAAAAAGCTGGTGATAAAATAATAGAACTTTTAAAAAAGAGAAAAAGTGGAACTGAGAGTGTGAGCAAGAGTGGAAGTGGAACAATGGTAAAAAGAAAGAGAGGTCGACCACGTAAAATCAAATGAAAAACTAACTTTTATCTAACACAATAATATATGTCAAACTATCGTGACTCAAAATATATCGAGCGATATGAAGATGTGGTGTTCGAACTAGAGACAGCACTTAATACTGTAGTAGCAAACAATGCTCATCAGAGGAAAACAGGTTACCGTTTCGTTGTTGATAACAGTGGAGAGACTACACCATTTGACTGGTATAATGCCCGTTTTAATGTTATTTTCAAAGAAAATAAGCTTGCAGATGGAGCTGACATTGCTGCTGCAGATCGAAATGGTATTGTTAATTCAGTTCACGCTCTTATTAACACCATCAATGTAAAAATGAATGGTCTTGATGTTTATGAATGCCGAGACGCTAACCAAGCCACAAATATTAAGTCGTTGCTTGAGTATTCACAGGGTTATGCTGCAAGTCAGGGAACTAATGAGTTCTTCTATCTTGACGTCAAAAGGCAAGCCGAAAACAGAACAGCTCAGAGGGCTAATTATAACAAAGGATTCGCAGATCGTAAAGCTTTGCTTAATGATGGTGGTGAAGTAAATGCAGAGATAGCATTGAACAGATACGGTTTTTTCAAGAGCTTTTGGGATGAACTTATGCCTAACTCAAAAGTAGAGGTGAACCTAACACTTGAGAGTGATGACAATTTGATTTGGCAAGCTACTGATGAATGTCGTGTGGTACTAACTAAATTCCAGCTAATTGTTCCTCGTATTGTTTTCAATTCTGCGGGAAAGTCCTTGTACATGAGCAAGTATCTTGACAACAGAAAGTGGACTTACATGAGAGAAATGGTTGAGAGAGGCAATTCAACAAGACAGCAGACAGCCAATTTCCGTATTTCCACAGGAATAAACAAACCCAGGCATGTCTTTGTATTCATCATCAATGATGCTAATGATTCAGATCAGACAGAGAATAAATTTCTCTATAACACCTTTTCAGTTGCAAATAACCAAACTTTGAATGATTGTTATCTTGAGGTTGGCAATGGTAATGATTATCCAGAGGTTCATTATAAACCATCAACAGAACCAACAAGAGTATTTAGAGATGTTTTGAAATATGTTCAAGCTGTAAATGATTTCAGTGAAAGTACCCTTCTTAACAGGGGCAATTTCGGTACAATATTCCCTTTCATTTATTTTGATTTGACGAAACAGAAACAGGATATCAAAGATGGAATGACAAAACTGACTTTCAAATACACTTTGAGTGGGGCAACAAATGCTGATTACAGTGTGTATGCATTGGTCCTCTATGAGCAGGATATTGAGATGAGAAAGACTGATGGAAAGTTGATTCTGAGATCTATGTAAATGGAATAATTAAATAAAAAAATTAAATAAATTAAATAAATGAATTAAATAATTAAATAATTAAATTAAATGATTGTTTGTATTAAATACAATTTAGTATAAACATATATTATATGACTACTTATCATCCTCATGGAGTGAAACTTTCACAAGGTCAGAAAGAAAAGCTTGCAAAAGCTTATAGAACAAATTCAGCTGTAACATTGAGGTTATCGCATAATGAATTATCTGGTGGTGATCAACTGATGTTGACCAAAAGACAAATCAACAAACTGATGAAATCAAGAAGAAATGGAAAAGGTTCAGACATCAAGATATCAAAAAATCAAATCAGAAAAGCTGTTGTAGAAGGAGGTTCTCTTTGGTCCAGTCTTTTTTCACTTGGAACAAGACTATTGCCTTATGCAGGTAAAGCAGTAGCTAAAGCGGCTCCAGCATTGGCTACAGGTGCTCTTTCTTCATTAGCAAGTCTCGGTGTTGATAAACTATTTGGGAAGAAACAAAGTGGAGGATTTCTTATTCCTAATGCCAATTTATCCCAATTATTGAATGTAGGAAATTTATTGAATACGAGACAGATGGCAGATATTATTCAAAAAATGCAGTATGGTGGAGACGTTGTTATAAAACCAACAAAAACACAGATTGGAAATGGTATTGGAACAATACTCGCCAGTATTGGAATTCCTTTGGCCATAGAAGCAATTAGAAAATTAACTGGAAAAGGTTTGCATGTTGAAAGCAGCCGTCCAAGACGGTCATTACCAGTTCATGTTCCAGATTCCATTGCAATAAATAAAAATAAAAGTGGTGGAAAACATGCTATGATTCCATGGCAAACCCCTCCTGTTTTTGGTACATGGGATAACCCAATAGGCATGGGAATGAAAAAAAAAAAGAAAAACCAAAGGAAAAGGACTTCTACTGGGCAAAAACAGTCCATTCAATTCAATCCCCATACTAGGAACCATTTTGTAAACAAACCCTTATCCAACTTTGGGTGAAACAACTTGGAATAAAACACTTTAGAGGAGTATTTTCAAGAGACAACCTGCCGAGACAAATAAAAAACAGTGAATGTGGGATAGTCAATCTTGATTCCAAAATTGGACCAGGTACACATTGGGTATGTTATCGGATTTCAAAAATGACAGATACTGTGAATACTTCGACTCATTCGGTTTAATGATGCCCACAGAAATTCAAATGTACATGGCAACAAGTGGGAAACAACTTGAATACTCTGGTGATGAGATACAAGAAAGGGATTCAGTCTTGTGTGGATATTGGTGTTTGTACTATCTTCTCGAGAGACAAAAAGGCAGATCTATTCTGAATACAATACACAATTCCAAATTCAATCCAGCAGATGTGAGTGTCAATCACAGATTCATTATAGATTACTTCGAAAATATCTAACCTATTGGTATATGAAGTCTTATTGTGTCAAACAGAAGAAAGTCACTGAATGTGTACCAGGAAGTGAAAGATATCAGAAGACTAAAAATGGTCGAACTGTGATGAAATGTACTTGTGCTGAATGTGGAATCACAAAGACTAAATTTGTCAGAAATCGGGGAAACTAATTAGCCCGTCTGAAGGGGCGGGCATAGGATCAACATTATTAACAACTGGATTAGATTTGCTTGGTCATGCGGCTCCAATGATTGGTAAAAAGGCATTGCAAGCCGGAAGATATTACGCTTCAGAAGCTCTCAGAAATCCAAAAAATCAACAGTATTTAATTGACAAAGGACTTTCCCTAGCAAAGCCTGCTATTAGTTCAGTTGGAAAACAAGCATTATTTGATTTAAGTACAAAAATACGACCCAAACGCTCTGACAAGAGACAAACCCATAAAACAGATATTAAAGGCATTGATTATACACGTGGTGGTGCTATTGACATTCATAAGGTTATTGGCAAGCTTCCTAAACCAAAAGCAGGGTGGACTCCAAGTAAGTATAAATATATGGGCCCTTATAATCCATTGGATGAACAACTGGAATATGATCCATTGACTGGAGAGGTGTTAAAATGGAATGTCCTACCTTACAATAAAGTAGATGAGATTGCAGCTTATCATGATATTTGTTATGACATGAAAAAAGACAAAGGTGATTGTGATAGAACAATGATCAAGTCACTTGATCAGATTCCTTATGGTGAGATGCCAAAATGGGGTCAAACAGCTAGATTCTTAATCGACAAAAAACAGAAACTTGGTCTTGGTGTTTCAAAAAACGGAAAAAGCCGTCGAGTGAAGAAAACTGGCAAGAAAAATTAGCAGATGAATTACATGCACCCATAAAACGAAATTTCACTCGGCGGCGTGTGATTGTAAATAAAATTGATGAAATATGGGCAAGTGATCTAGTTGAAATGCAACAGTTCAGTAAATGGAATAAAGGTTATCGATATCTTCTTATGGTTATTGATGTCTTCAGCAAATATGGTTGGATTGTCCCATTGAAGGATAAGAAAGGTGAATCTGTCACTGAAGCATTCAAAACAATATTCAAGGAAGGCAGAAAACCACAGTATTTATGGGTCGACAAGGGAAAAGAGTTTTACAACAAACACTTGAAGGACTTGCTAGAGAAACATAGTGTACAGATGTACTCAACTGAGAATGAAGAGAAGTCATCAGTAGTTGAAAGATGGAATAGGACAATCAAGTCCAAAATGTGGAAGCAGTTCACTGTTCAAGGTAATACACAGTATTTAGACATGTTACCAAAATTAGTGAAACAGTATAATAATACCAAACATTCAAGCACAAAGATGACACCCGTTGAAGCATCTGATAAGAGGAATGAAGGAACTGTTTACTTCAATTTGTATGGTGATATGAAAACATTAAAACAGAAACCGAAATTCAAAATAGGTGACAAGGTCCGAATATCTAAGTATAAACGGAATGTGTTCGACAAGGGCTATACACCAAATTGGACTGAAGAAGTGTTTACAGTTGATAAGATCCAGTACACTAATCCAATAACATACAAAATAAAGGATCTGAAAGGTGAAGATATTGAAGGGAGTTTTTATGAAGCTGAATTATTGAAAGCCAGACAGGATGTATTCCGTATTGATAAAGTCATTCGCAGAGACTATAAGAAAAAACAAGCATTGGTGAAGTGGAAGGGTTACAGTGACGAATTTAACAGTTGGATACCATTCAAGGATTTAAAAGATATATTATAAAGAGAAAATTATCTAACGTATATATAAGTAGACCCTACAGTAGTGCATACTGTTATTTGCTATTATGTAGCCAAGAATATTATTATTCCTGACTATATTTGAACACAGGTTGAAAATGAATTAAAAAATAAATTATTATAATATAATATACAAATGCAAAAATATTCCTACGATAATAAAGAATTAGATGTATCAATAGATTGTTATCTTGATGACAACAATGAGATTTGACATATTCTTGACTATAAAAATCCACAAAAAGCAATCAAGGATCATGTTTTATCTGATGATAGAATCTTAAGAGACCACAAAATCAGCATAAATTCACGATGTAACAAAACGTTTCCTCGTGCTGAGGCCACTGATTCACGATGTAACAAAACGTTACCTCATGCTGAGGCCACTGATTCACGATGTAACAAAACGGTCCCTCGTGCTGAGACCATTGAAAAAACTTTCAAATGTTTTTTTATAAATGAATCAGGATTTTATTCACTAATACTGTCCTCTAAAAAACAGGAAGCAGCAAAATTTAAACATTGGGTTATCATCTAACAGTGTTGCCATCAATCAGAAAACAGGGGTATTACAATCAGTTCAATGACAGAAATAATAACATGCTGATGATTGAAAGTGAAGATGATCTGCATTATAAGATTGTTTCATTCATCAGAAAGAATATGAAGACGCATTAATGATAGTCGGTCTTGGTGAAAATCAAATAAGCCCAAACATGAGAATCAGAAGTTATAAGAAAGGATATATGGCTGGACAATGTGATTTAATGCTGATGAATCCCACTAGAAAATACAATGCTCTTTGTCTTGAATTTAAAAGCCCAACAGGTGTGTATAAAGTGTCAGACAAACAGTCTGATATGAAGCTAATGTATGAGAAAAACAAATGCAGATACATCATGAGCAATAGTTTCGAAGACTTGATTCATGAAATAACTAAGCATATGGAGGAGAGTATAAAATACTTATCAAGAAGAGAAAGATTTAAAAGAAAATTAAATTGACATAAAAATAAAATAAAAATATATAGATTATATATGGAGAATCAAAATGTCAAGAGAGGTCGTGGAAGGCCCAGAGTATTAAGCGATGATGAAAGAAGAAAACGTAAGACTAAATGTATGCTCAATAAAGAATGGTATTGTGATATTTGTAAGACTGGACGAAACTACACACTTGCAGGAAAATGGTGCCACATCAAGTCAAAAAAGCATCAATTAAGTCTGAGGGGTTAATTTTTAAACTGTTCAAAGGAACCATTATTTGGTTCACTTGAATTAATGACACTTAAAACGCAGGCTGAAATTATTAAAAAAAAACCTATAGATTATATATAGAATGGAAAATTTTATCTCACTCAATAGTATGAATAAAAAGAGTCTTGAAAAACTAAGCAAAACCGAATTAATCAATTTGTTGTTGAAGAAGCAACAGAAGAAACCAAAGGTTGTTATAGTTGATGATTACACACCAACCTCCCCACCTAGAAATAAAAAACTGAAGAGAATAACACAAAGACCAACAGTCAGAGAATTGGTTGATTACTTCGAAAGAAAAAGATTACCAGCACCACCAAAAGAATGGTTGGAAGAAATAGAACAATCGAAAAAGAGACCGGTCCCAACCCCAGAACCAAAAAGGTAGTTCAAAAACCAACACCTACACCCAGGACTAAGATTATACAAACAGAGAAAGTTTTAAAAGGTTTCACAAAATCTTTTGAAATCAGTATAAAAAATGACAAAGACCCGCTTGCGCAACTGCAAAACACAAGAAAGGCTGTTGCATATAATATTATAAAATTGTTGAATGAAATTAAAGGTCTCAAATTTGTTGAAACACTCAAGGTAACATTTGCAAAAATGACTGACGGAGAAATAGAATACAAAACCGCATATTTCAACAGTGTAGCTCAAACAATTGTGAATAATCTGGAAGTGACTGAATCACTACAGTTGTCAAAAGACCGAATAATGAATAAGATTGCAGTTTGGATATCTGAAGGTTCTGGTTGGACAATTGAATCTGTTGACAGCCATTATCTTAATGTTGTGAAATATCAACCGATGAGAGGTTCTTCATACATAAAACTGCCAGCAGAATTACGAAATAAAAAAGGTTTAATTAACTTGAAAAATGAAGATAATGAATGCTTCCGATGGTGCCACATCAGACACCTGAACCCACAAGACAAAGATCCACAGAGGATTAAAAAAGTTGACAAAAAATACATTGAAAAATTGGATTACACTGGTATTGAATTTCCAGTAACTAACAAACAGTAAACAAAATAGAAAAACAAAATGAGATCAACATCAATGTATTCGGTTATGAGGAGAAACAACCTTATCCAATATATGTATCAAAAGAGAAATATGCAGACTGCTTGAATCTGCTTCTAATAACTGAAAATGAAAACAAGCATTATGTGCTAATCAAAGATTTCAATAAGTTTATGTACAATCAAACAAAGCACAAAGAAAGAAAACACTTTTGTATGCACTGTCTTCAATGCTTCAGCTCTGAAAGGGTTCTGAATGATCACAAGGACAACTGCATGCAAGTAAATGGCACACAGGCAATAAAAATGCCAAACAAAGATAACAACATACTGAAATTCAACAACTTTCATAAACAACAGCAGGTACCATTTGTGATCTATGCTGATTTTGAGGCCATCACTGAAAAAATACACGGTTGCCAACCCAACAGTGATAAATCATATACAGAGGCTTATCAGAAGCATACTGACTGTGGATATGGTTACAAAGTTGTTTGTTGCTATGACGATAAATATAGCAAACCAGCAGCAATATACAGAGGTGAAAAGGCTGTGTACAAATTCATGGAAGCTATGTTGGAGGAAGTTGCATATTGCAAGAAGGTTATGAAAAAAGAATTCAACAAACCATTAAAAATGACAAAAGATGATAAGAAGGAATTCCAAAAAGCCAAAGAATGTCACATTTGTGATAAAAAATACACTGACAAAGATATCCGAGTTCGAGATCACTGTCACATCACTGGTAAATACAGAGGCTCTGCCCATCAAGAATGTAATCTGAAACTCAGAATAAACCCAGAAGAAATAAAGATTCCTGTTATATTCCATAATTTGAGAGGTTATGACAGCCATTTTATAATGCAAGAGATTGGTGCTATTGTTAAGAAACACACTTACACAAATAAGAAAGGTGAAAAGTGTCAAATGGCAATCAATGCTATACCTAACAACATGGAGAAGTATATGGCTTTCATGCTTGGCAATCACTTGACCTTTCTTGATAGTTTCCAGTTCATGAGCTCCAGTTTGGAAAAACTTGTAGGCAATCTACCAAAAGAAGCCTTAAAATACACCTCACAAGAGTTCAAGGGAAAGGATCTTAATCTGGTGGCACAGAAAGGTGTTTATCCTTATGACTATATGGATAGTTTCAATAAATTTAACCAAAAGCTGCCGCCAAAAGAAGAATTCTACAGTATATTGAGTGATGAGCATATATCAGATGAAGACTATGCGCATGCCCAGAGTGTGTGGAATACATTCTGTCTCAAAAATATGGGTGATTATCATGACCTGTACCTCAAATCTGACATTCTTCTATTAGCTGATGTATTCGAAAACTTCAGGAAAACATGCCTTGAGTACTACAAACTGGACCCGTGTCACTATTTCACATCTCCTGGTTTATCTTGGGACGCCATGCTTAAAATGACTGACATTAAACTAGAGCTTATGGTTGATATTGATATGTTTCAATTCATTGAAAAGGGTATGCGTGGAGGAATCAGTTATATAGCAAACCGATATGGAAGAGCAAACAATAAATACATGAAAGAATACGATGAGAAGGCGCCCTCGAAGTATATCATGTATCTCGATGCTAATAATCTATACGGTTGGGCTATGAGTCAATATTTACCAACAGGCGGATTCAGATGGATGACACAAAAACAGATCAATAATTTAGACCTGGCTAAGTATAAAGAAGACAGCAACAAAGGTTTGATACTTGAAGTTGATTTAGAATACCCCCAAGAGTTACATGATCTTCACAATGACTATCCACTGGGACCGGAAAAGGTTAAAGTTGCTGGGGACATGCTATCAGATTATTGTAAGAAAATAGCTAGCAAATTCAATATATCAACTGGTTTGGTACATAAACTAATACCAACATTAAGCAACAAAGAAAAATACGTGCTCCATTATAGGAACCTCCAATTATACACTGATCTCGGTTTGAAAATAACTAAAGTCCATCGAGTTCTAGAGTTCAATCAGTCCGCATGGCTCAGGCAATATATTGATTACAACACTCAGAAAAGAACTAACGCAAAAAATGCCTTTGAGAAAGACTTCTTCAAGCTGATGAATAACAGTGTATTTGGCAAAACTATGGAGAATCTCAGAAAGAGAGTAGATGTCAGATTGGTGACTGATGAGAAGAAGCTATCAAAAATGGCTGCTAAACCGACATATGTTAGCAGTAAAATCTTCAATGAAAATTTGGTAGCTGTTCATAAGATAAAAGAAACACTTACTTTAAACCGGCCAGCATATGTAGGAATGTGTATCCTTGATCTAAGCAAGACACTGATGTACAATTTCCATTACAACTACATTAAAGAGAAGTATGGAAACAAGGCGAAGCTGCTCTTCACAGACACAGACTCATTGACCTATGAAATTGAAACCCAAGACGTCTATAGACATTTCTGGAAGGATAAAAATAAATTTGACAACAGCGACTACCCTGAAAGCTCACCGTATTTCGATAAGACGAATAAAAAAGTAATCGGTAAATTCAAAGATGAGGCTGCAGGAGTTCCAATTTGTGAATTCATCGGTCTACGATCGAAAATGTATAGCTACATGAAAGACAACCGAAAAGGAGGTAAGACTGCTAAAGGAATTAGGAAGAATATTATTAAGAATAACATCAAACATGAAAATTATAAAGAGACACTATTTGATAATAAACAGTTGCATCATAGAATGAAAACAATCAGAAGCCAAAACCATCAACTAGGAAGTTATGAGATAAATAAAGTATCACTCAGCTGCTTTGACGACAAGCGGTATATATCAAAAGACGGAATCAACAGTTACGCATACGGGCACTATGCCATTCTTTCTTAAACTCATCATTCTTTACCTTTCATATATGTTGGCATTCATTAATTTGAAGAAGATATCCCTTTCTTTCCAAGGATCCTTTATAATGAAATCATTTTAAACCATCCGATGACGTCACGGCACAGCAGTGCCAGTCAGAGCTCGTGACTTAGAATAATAGCTATAGGCGATGACTCATTTCCTGTTTTTCCGAGAATGTCACACTCAGTAGTAAATCCAAAGAAGTCATGACGTCACGGCACAGCTGTGCCGTTTTGTCGCCAACATTGTTCAAACCAGCGAGGACTGTATCAACACAGTACCGAACGGTTCTTAACAAACCAAAGGCATGACGTCACGGCACAGCTGTGCCGGTCAGAGATAATAGCTATAGGCGATGACTCATTTCCTGTTTTTTCCGAGAATGTCACACTCAGTATTTTTCCGATAAATTTAAATTGAACAAGGTAAATCCAAAGAAGTCATGACGTCACGGCACAGCTGTGCCGGCCAGAGATCATGCGACCGTCTCGTGAGTTATAACAATAGCTATAGACGATGAGTCATTTCCTGTTTTTTTCCGAGAATGTCACGCTTGGTGATTTTTCCGAGAATGTCACGCATTTTTAATACGAGATCAAAAATAAAATAACTATAGTTTTTCCAAAATCCGAGATCATTTTGCTAAAACACTTCCCTAAATTAATTTTCGCGCTGAAACCCCCAAACACTATACTACTTACACTCTCGTTATTTGTTGTTAGTTTTTTCCAGTTAAAGCTCTATTTTCAATTGTATTTCTTTTATTATTATTATTATTATTATTATTATTGTTATGATTATTATTTATTTATTTATTTATTTATTATTTTTTCCTTCCGCACTTTTCTATCCTCATTTTCCCATCCGCATCCGCCATCCACAGGTATCCGGCCCTCGTTTTACAGATGATTAAACGCAATGATTATAAAATGATTTTAAATTTCCTAGTCTTTTTATAAGTGGCCCATAGGGTAGCCCATAGGGTGGCCCATGGGCCCTCGTTTTACAGATGATTAAACGCAATGATTATAAAATGATTTTAAATTTCCTAGTCTTTTTAAAGGTGGCCCATAGGGTAGCCCATAGGGTGGCCCATGGGCCCTGGCCCAGGTTTTGATTACACCCCTTTTCAAGTTTGATCTAGATCAAACATGTTCATCCAAAATTTCGCATTACGAAATAATGGTTGATCGTTTAGCCATCACAACAAACAAATCGTACACAAACGGTAAAAAGCAACCAAATAAACCACATAACGTCGAAAATTTCAGCGATAATACGCAAAAATAATTTTTGGACTTGCTTGGTCCGCTGTTTGGTCAAACGTTGTGATGCGTTTAGCCACCAAACGTTATGTGTGACAAACACGATGTTGAATAAACATGTTTGATCTTATTTTAGCCAGGACGACTTAACAAACACATTTCGTAGTACGTTAAGCTTAGACATAAGCTTAAATGTCGTAGAAAAGAGAAAAAGGAAAACAATCCTAATAGCGGAGCTCCGGCGGCCCGCAGGGCCGCCAAGCGGAGCACCATACCTATAGAAACCCGTCAACTGCTTTTCTCATGGTAAAAATGGCTAGCGGTATTGCTCGTGGGCGCGTACGCACGACGACGACGACGGAGTCGCCCAATAATTAATAATATCCTAATAATAATCATAATAATCCAACATGACGGCCATACTCCACCTGGCCCAGCTGACTAGCTAGTTTACAGCGTAAGTCTTTGATACTGGACATCCATTTTATAGCCAATTGACACCTTTCAAAACAAGGTATCTGCTGACCAGTGTCACGTGACCATATCGCGGGCTCAAGTTAAGACGTCATCGAGGTCAGCTGGTTTTTTTGAAGTTGACCGCTGACCAGGTACTTGCTTTCGATTGGATCGCAGGCTCAAGCCAGGTATGGAACACCCAAACCAAATCGAGGCTTTTAAATTTTTCGCGCGCTATCTGCGGCTTGTAATTTCACATTCAGTTGGTTTTCTTCGATCGAAGTCTTTCGCGTAAAAACACAAAAATCAAGAACTTGTAAAAAGATACTCCGGAAGGTGAATTTTCAAGTGATGAAAGGAAGGACGAAAGGTTTTTCTCAGGAAAAGCTTCAAACTTGGATCGATTGTGCGGTTGAAAACAGTATAATTCAACGCTTCAAGGGCTTTCACTTCACCGCGGCATCTTGCATCTCACCAAGAAAAGTCACTTAACAGTTCCGGTATTAATGGGAGGAATGAGTAGTTCAAACTCTGTGGAAGAAGCTCTTTCTTTGGACAAACCGTTTGCTATTTTTGCGGATGCTTGTTTTTACTTTAGTGAAGCTTACGTATTTTCAAGTGGTAGAAACCTCTACAACACAGCGCAGGACAGTGAGGTAAATTAAATAAATAGAAGCTTAACATTTGGTTTAATCGTTCTTACTTTTGTTCAGGAATGAAACTTCTATTTTTCTCTCGAATGCATATAAATAACAATCATCTGTACTCGTTTTGGACGCAAAGAAGTAGTTGAATTGTTTTTTTTTTTTTTGTTACGTTGTTTTCTTTGCAAGCGAACGAGTGTTTTTACTCGGCTTGGCTGACTGTTTTTCGACCTTGGTACCTCAACAGCGTTAAGAAACTTTTGCCCTTATCTTAATAACACGTAATCACAATGCGTCCTCGTAAAATTAAGCATTAAAGGCGGAAACTCAAGCTCTAGTGAAAAACAAAAAGCCGATCAAATGCATGTGCATGTGCACGTCTCAAAATCTGACATAAAGTTGTCAAAATGCTGTCAAAAATGTCAAAGACCAGCGCGCTTCACTCGTCATTTGAAATCTTCGCCGAAAGCGGTCTGTAAACAACAATGTTAAGTTTCGCCGTCTATAAACATGTTGTCTTAATTTGTTTGAACCGGTAAGAATCAGCGTTTGGATGTTAAACACCGAAATGGGTTGACTGGCTGGGCTGGCTTTGATAAATTTTATTGTGGACGGGTCTGCGAGAGAAATGCTGGTGTGGTTTGGCAAGCGCTTTCTTCGTTAACTGGATGACGCTTTGCCACTGAGAATCATTAATTGAAGAAGGTTCTTCGGAAGACATGGGAAGTACCAGTAAAAATATCAAAGCTCTTTAGCGTTTTGTGTCAGGCAAGGAAAGGTTTTGTGGAAATGGCGCTATTATTCAGTTCTGTTGCGTTCCGAGTGATTGCTGCCTCAGTGATTCCTGTTGACTGCTCTAAACGATCAGGTGTGGACCTCATTTTTGTCTTTTCTACGGACATTTATGTCAAAATTGCTAAGCAATTTTTGTTACTTGTCTAATTTCTCCACCTTCTCCAAGAATCTTCGAAGAAATATTATTCGTATTGTGCTTTGTTTTCTTGTAATACTTATGTTTGTTGTTTCTGAACCGCGGTCAATTCCTGTTGACTGCTCTTAACGATCAGTTTTTACCCTTTATTGTCTTTTCTACGGGCATTTATGTCAAAATAAATACCGATTTTTCTAGATTAATCAGTACAAGCTATTTTATGTACAAGCTAGTCTTGTTTAATTTCTCCACCTTCTCCTTCTTCGAGCAAAACACTCGCATCGTACTTTGTTCGCTTGTAGTGTTTTTTTTTTATCCGCTTTGAATTCCGTTACGCTTTCATCTGAAAGTAGTTAGGACTCACGAATGTCTGTCTTTTTTTTTTTCAAACGTTTGCTATCGAAAACTCTTCGTTTTCCCTGCTGCTGCTCAATTTTTTTGGACACAAATTAAACTGGCCCAAATAAAGCCATGCGAAGTTGCTCGGTGAGAGTGTGCAGCTCCGATTCCAGGCTTGGCCTGGCTAAATATATATATGGCCTTCAGCTTTTCTATTTATAATCGCTACATACCAGACTGGAATGGTGTTCCATCGAACAAAATATATGCACCTTATTTAAGCAGTTTTAAGTCCTATATATTACATTATTTGTGTCAATTTTATATCAGATGTAGCTTGTGAGTGACAAGTATGTAATTTAATTAGGTTAGCTTTGGATTGTATTTCAATTTTACTTCTTTATTTTTAGCGTCAATCTCAAAGCAGGGGTGACTTGTAAGAGACAAGTATTCGATTTAATTTGATTAGGTTAGCTTTGGGCCACATTTAAATGTCATCTCTTAGTTTTTAGAATGTGTAATACAGTAATAGCCCACGTATAAGAACCTGAATTTTCCAATTTAGCCTAAATGGGCTCTTATATAAATGGTACTTAAAGCAAATTTAGGCTACCAAGGTTCTTAAAATAGGTTCTTATATTTTTATATTAATTTTATTTGAATATAATATATATATGATAAATATTTCATAATACAGTATAAATCATTTATTTGTTCCATAGAGAAATGCCTATAGGCAGTTCAGTGCAGGTACAGTATATGTCCTTAACAAAACATAACAAAGAAACTCATTCAGCAGTTCCTACCTTTACACTTTTACAGCAACCCCACCTAACTTAAAATTTTAACCTTAATAGGTTCTTATGTGCAGTGGACTTAAAATGAAAATTTTAGCCTAACAGGTTCTTAAAACCCAGGTTCTTATACATGGGCTATTACTGTATTAGATAAGATTCTTTATATGGGAATTTACTTTCTCCCAATTATTCTCCAGTCAAGCACTTTTTTTGTATCAACTTAGATGTATTTCCATGACAAAGTATTATTAAACTTAAAACCTAAAATTAAACTTAAAATAAGCTCTTTCTCATCAATGTTCACATCCTTTGGACTTCCTTCTCCTGCATGCAGTCTTTCAATTAATTTTATTTTCATAGCTAGTCACACCAATCTTGTGGTATGTTTGGATGACATTTGGCACTAATGTTTAATGGGATTTTTGATGTTTGATGAAGTATGTTGTGCAATTTCAAATGTACATGGAGAAATGTTAGACTAGTCCTTACCTTTCTTGCAAAATAGAAAATCAAGTTAAGATGGCTAACATGGATTTCCAGCACTTTTGCTTTGTTGAATCATTACCTTAAATCCTCATACTACATTGTTAATTACTTGATAGTGATATCAACCAAATGCCCAATATTTTATTATCAAGTTGCTTAGTCTTGCACTTGGCTGGCCAGAAGAGCAGCTGGATTTCTTTTTGAAAACACTGTAGGTGCATTGATTGATTAGCTTAATGTCAACAAGAAGTTTTTTGCGATAGTAAGGTCAAGAAGTAACTGATCAAAACAAACATCTTGGTCTTAATGCATATCATCTAAATATTTTTATTGATTTCCATGTATCTTTCTTTCATAATTTTTTTGAGGCATACATATATCCAGAGGATACACAATTTCTGATTTCCAACTGTCTCATGGAAGGCTTTAGATAACTGAAATTGCATTCATTATGAAGTGATGATCTGAATCACTATATATCTGATGTCGGATACTGATTCAAAATAGCATTCACCAGGCTTCTCCACCAATTTCTAGTGGCTCTAAACCATAACTAAGTAGCCTACAGTTGAATGGGTAAACAGACCTGTCCTTAGGTATTGCTCTAAGATGTTAAGAAATGTTTTGTTTTAAAAATTATAGATGCAAACTCGCATTGCAGGTTCTTTTTTACACAAAGTATTAAAGATTATTTAAAAAAAACCTACCTCAATATTTTTATTTTGCTTTTTAACATCTCCAAACTCAATTTGCAAAGGAATTTTTATTGCCTTACTCAATAGAACGCTTTTTGGGGGGGGGGGAGGGGGGGGGGGGAAAGGTGGGGCGTCCAAATCCGTAAAAGGGGGTTCATATCTGCTAGCAGTTCTGGACTAGGGGGTCCAAATCTGATCCACAAGCAGATCTGGACTGGAGGGTGCAAATATGCAAAGGGTCCAAATCCACTGTGCCACTGGCTCAGATCACCTTTCCATACTATTTTTTACAGCATTGGGTCTGTTGCTTGAGTGAGGTCAGATGGGTGATATGACAAGCGAACATCTACGAAGCGTCCAAAAGAACACTAGTGGTTTCCCGTTCGCAGAGCACTTTAACTCTCCCGGCCACAGTCTATCTGACATCCTTGTTAGAGGTTTGCGGAAATGTGCTGGAGTCAAGGCCAGACGGAAACAATTAGAAATGGAACTCATTTTTAGGCTCGGCACTATGCAACCAGACGGCCTAAATAATGTTTTTCCATTTCTTATAAATGGCGCGCGCGCGTCTTTTTTTTCCGCGCGCTTTGCTCTTAGTAACGTGTCTTTCAATTTTACAGTCGCGCAAACATTTAACGGTTTTCACACTGAAGACGGGCTATGCCCGAAACGTTTTTGAAATTTTGATACGACAAGCAGACTAGATGTAAATGCCAGTAGAAAAAGAATGCTTTTGGAGCTCCGCTTTTAGACTTGGCTATATATATATATATAGTTTGGATAGGTAATCGCATGGGGCCGAGTAAAATTAGGGATTAATATCACTTGTGTTTTCAGAAATTTGCTGAAATTGTCCTCGTCGCGCAAAACATAAGAGATACTTTACGAGGACTCATTGCGATTACGTGTTAATAACAAAAGGGCAAACGTTTCTCTCAGTTCTTAACACTAAAGAAACACTAACGTCGAAAAACATGTACAGTCAGCCAAGCAGAAGAAAACACTCGTTCGCTTGCAAGCAAAACAGTAAACAAACAATTCGACTAGCTACTTCTTTGTGTCCAAAACGAGTAGATTGTTATTTATATCCAGTCGAGACAAAAATACAAGTTTCATTCCTGAAAAAAAGTAACAACGATTAAACCTCAAATGCTAAGCTTCAATTTATTTAAGCTTAAGTTACCTGTGTTGTTGAGCTTTCTTCGAATCCACTAAAGTAAAAACAAGCATCTACAAAAATAGCAAACGGTTTCTCTAACGAAAGAACTTCTTCCACCATGTTTGAGCGTCTCGTTCCTCCCATTAATGCCGATGAATTGTTAAGTGAACTTTCGTGGTGAGCTGCAAGATGCCGCGGTAAAGTGAAAAGGCCCTTGAAGCGTTAAATCATTTTGTTTTTTAACTACGCAATCCGGGCGCCATACAAGTGGATCCAAAATTTAAGAATTTCCTGAGAAAAATGTTTTGCTCTTCATTTTATCAGTTGAAAATTCTCCTTCCGGAGTATCTTTTAAGTAGTTCTTGATTTTTATGCCTTTTACGCCAATTAAAAGACAGAACTTCGAAGAAGATGAAGCTGTTGTGCTCTGAATGAAGAAACCAACTGAATGTGAAATAACGAGCTACAGAAAGCGCGCGAAAACTTAAGCCTCGCTTTGGTTTGGGTGACCTACACCTGGCTTGAGCCTGCAATCCAATCGAAAACTATTACCTGGTCAGCGGTAAGATGTACACAAAACGCGGGTTACAACACACAATTAATGGGACATTTCACATCGCATGCATGGAAGGGTGGACGTACGGGCGAACGGCCGTGCGACGTACGAACGGTGGCCAAAACCAAATTTTCTCGAATAGATGGGTTACCATATTTTCTTAACAATGGTGCTCCGCTATTATGGCCTATTGACACCTGTCAATACAAGGTATCCGCTGACTAGTATTACGTGACCATATCGCGGGCTCAAGTTAAGACCTCATCGAGGTCAGCTGTTTTTTTTTTTAGTTGACTGCTGACCAGGTACTGGCTTTCGATTGTATCGCAGGCCCAAGCCAGGTGTGGACTCCCAAACCAAAACGAAGCTTAATTTTTCGCGCTTACAGGAGCTCGAGATTTTACATTCAGTTGGTTTCTTCATTTAGAGCAAAACAACTTCATCTTCTTTCGAATTTCTTCGCGTAAAAGGCATAAAAATCAAGAACTACTTTAAAGATACTCCGGAAGGTGAATTTCCAAGTGCTAAAACGGAAGAGCAAATAATTTTCTTAGGAAAAGCTTAAGACTTGGATCCACTTGCATGGAGCTCGTATTGTGTAGTTGAAAAACAAAATGCTTCAAGGGCTTTCACCTTACCGTGGCATCTTGCAGCTCACCAAGAAAAGTCGCTTAACAGTTCACCGGCATTAATGGGAGGAACGAGTAGCTCAAACTTAGTGGAAGAAGCTCTTCCTTTGGACAAACCGCTCGCTATTTTTGGAGATTCTTGTTTTCACTAAAGTGGATACGTATTTTCAAGAACCTCTACATCACAGGTAAATTAAATGAATTGAAGCTTAACATTTGGTTTAATCGTTGTTACGTTTCCTGGATTAGGAATGAAACTTGTATTTTTCTTTCGACTGGACATAAATAACCATCATCTCTCATTACCAGAAATCCGCGTCACGTTTATCAGGAGATAATTCATTCATGCATCACGCGGCCTTTAAAACGGCCGTCGGAGTTACTAAACTATGTATGAATTTCAACGGAAAACTTCAGATAAATTTACCGGTGGCCATGCTTTAACAAAGTGTTCTGTGTTGCTTTTTAGACTGAAAATGTTAAAAAACTTTGGACAATTTTCAATTGAAAAACGTCGGTTACTGAGCCCTATACAGTCACCATTTTATTCAGATTTTAGTAAAATTCCTCACCTTTAATACAAATTTTGCAATGCATTTAATCGTTCTGACAATCTTCCGCACGTCCGAGCAATATTACTAGGGAATGAGCTTTCCAAAATAGCCCCCTTTAACCGGTTTTGTGATGGATAAGTCCAGACAAAATCACATCGAAAAAGTGCAAAATTCGCAGCCAGTCGATGTTAGACTTCATTGAGCAAAGCGCTCCCCCGAGACTGGTCAAAGGCCAGTAATAAAGTTAGAGTTTCTGCTCGTTCTCAATACTCGCTAGCCATTATTGACATTATTCAGTTTGACTTAGAAACCAAGCCTTTTTTGCATAAGTCCGCTGGTATAAAGAATTGCTTTAATTTAGTCGCTCTCGACGCCTTCGCTCGAAAGCCGCCATCTTGGAAACTCGCGTGTCTAGCGTGCAATCGCGCGGGAGCAAAATGTCGCCGATTTCTGGTAATGACTCGTTTTGGACGCAAAGAAGTAGTAGTTAAATTGTTTGTTTGCTTGTTTTGATGTTTTGCTTGCAAGCGATCGTGAACGAGTGTTTTTACTCCGCTTGGCTGACTGTTTTTCGACGTCTGTGCCTCAACAGCGTTAAGAAATTATTAACACGTCATCGCAATGACTCTTCGTGAAAAAGGATTACAGCCCCGGCTAAACAATCAAACATTTTCATCCGAACATAACGCTGAGGAGCTAAACGAAACAATGTTAGACCAAACACCAGACAGAGTCCATAGAACGATTTTTGGCGTATTATCGCCGAAATTTGGTTGCATGCTTTGTTGGTTGGGGTGGCTAAATGATCAAACATTTCTTCGTAACGCGAAATGTTGGATGAAAATAATTCAGCGATATAGATCAAACGTGGAAAGCATTGAAAAGCAATGCTGAGATGTGGCTAAACAGCCAAACATGTTTGTCCAACACGATGTTGGATGAAATTCTTGATCGTTTTTTGTTTGTTTAAATTTGTATTCGTACAAACAGACGCGTCGTATATTGTTTTCTTGTAATGTTTGAATGTTTGGAGGCTTTTGCACTGCGGTCAATTCCTGTTGACTGCTCTAAACATAAAATATTGGCGCAAGGAAACCCATGCGTAGATGTTCGATGAAATTTTTGATCGTCTTTTGTTTGTTTAAATTTGTATTCGTACAAACATACACGTCATATATTGTTTTCTTGTAATGTTTGAATGTTTTGAGGTTTTTGCACCGCGGTTAATTCATGTTGACTGCCCTAAACATAAAATATTGGCGCAAGGAAAGCCATGCGAAGTTTTTTAATACCAGTACCAAAAAATTATAATTCGTGGAGCTCTGCTTTTAGGCTTGGCTAAATCTATATATTAAAATATCCAAGGTTTGGAAATCTTATCTATAGAAATCACAAAGTTATAGCTTCGCAAATTCGGGAAAGTCTAATGAGGTTTTTATGCTGGAAGTGTGTGGGGGCACAAACTTTTCCCCAGCATACAAAGGTCTGTAAAATTTCCCAACTTTGTAGAACCCTATTTTCGCTATTTTTCAAGGTTTCACTCTCAAACTTAGCCATTTTACTACATATTAGGCGCTCTTTTTAGTGGTGTCGACAGATTTTCGCTACCTGATCGAAATAAAAGGTAAAAAAAAAAAAAAAAAAAAAAAAACTAGACAAGGTCTATTGAAGATCGTGAGCGAATGTTGCTGTTCTTGCTCAACCACTGCAGTCTGAAGCAACGTAAAACTGACTTACCGGTACTTACTCTCAATTTTCAACGGTGATTTTTACTTGGTAAAGCTATGACGGTTGAAGTGTTCCTTATTCAGAGTTTTCCATCTACGAGACCTTATAAAATCTATTTCGCCTGAGAATATTGTCCTTAACAATGAATCCTATCCGAGTATTTTTTAGTTAAAACTTCAACAGTTTTAAATGAAATGAGTATCGGGCTCATTAACATATTGTGACTGATCTAAAACGTCTTGCTGTGAGGATTTCCTAGTGACAGATTTAATATAATATTCATGTTTTTCCGCTTTAAAAATCTTCTTTGAAAGCAACGTTTCCACAAAAGCGAAAGTGTTTAGATCACGAACTCCTAAAACGGGTGGATTCGATGTTTACAAATTCTGCCACCAATGGTCTTGGCTATGTCGAATTAATGAACATCAGTTTTCTGTTAATTCGATGATTCCCTAACCCTAAATTACTAAAAGACGAGTGAAAAATACAGCTTATTATTATTATTATTATTATTATTTTATTTGTCCATTATATCAGTCTTTTACATAAATTGATATATATGCATATCTGCTACGAAATAATATATAATGGCAGGAGATCTTAGCAAGCTCTACCGAGCTTTTCAAAGAGGCTAGGATCCCCATACTTAACTAAACGAAATTAAATAAAGCAGATGGATATTATCCAAGAGTAGTATTGAAATAAAGACCACTTACCACGGTGTGAAGTGAATCTTGCCACGTAACTCAGAGCCAGCGGGGTGAGTAATATGCAAAGATTAATCCAAATGAAAATGACTGCTTAACTTCAAGCCTTCAATAATGTATCTTGGAAGTCTTAAAAAAAACGTTTGGTCGTTAAAATCTTTTCTTTTCACGCCGACCCGAGGGCAGTTTTTCAAAACTGATTTGAAGTTTTCCTTTTAATTCCGAGGTGTGTAGATCTAGTTGGTTTATGTAACTATCTGCGGTACGAAAATACGTCATTTTGGCAGCTGTCTTACCTCAGTTAATATGAATTGTAAATGCGTTAACTGGAACTTAAAGGAGAAGTTCTAGCCTCAATAGGAGCTATCTCATCTTGTGTTTACCTCTAATATTTGCAGTGCTAGTTGGAAAGTTTTTATTTTTTAACAAATGAAGGCTAAAATAATGTATGCGTTTGACATATAGATTGGAGGACCACTACAAATTATTACGGTCACTTCAGAACTAAAATTGCTTATTAGAAAATTTTTCAGTTTCTATAACCGATTACAATATACACCAACTAAAAAGTAATGCTTAACCTCACCGGGGGTTCCTTTGTTATTTTAATTTTCCCAGATCTTGTATGTGATTTGCTGTCGATTTTCGGCGTAGGAAATTCAGCAAAGGTAAACAGGACTGTGGGGTCGTTAGTTTTTTTTTTTTTTAACAAATTGAAGCTCACTCAGTTGGGTTACTACTCAACTCTTCTTAGTTATTTATAATGAGTGTTCCTCAGCTAACGTACAAGAACTAACGATAAGAGAACAGCTTGAACGAAAATTGGCTGGTAAATGAAATTTCAGTCAAATATGAAAGTAAGATGCAATAATGTGCATAAGAAAGCGCTGCTATTTAGGTAACGGGTGCTTCTATAGATAAATGCACTTGCCAGTTTAAACGAATCTTGCATGTTTTACTGGAACACAAAGGAAAAACTATAGCCCCAATAAGAGCTATCTGATCTTGTGTTTACTTCCAATTTTTTGATTTCAAGACTTTCAAAGTCGCTATTTTTCAACAAACGTACGTTAAGATAATGGATGCATTAAAATATGGATTGGAGCGCTATTAAAAACTATTACATTCAACCAGGAAATAAATTGTTTCAGTCAAATATAAAAGTAGGGCGCAATGATATGTACAAGAGCGCTGCGTCTATTTTTTTAGATGACAGGTGCTTCTACAGATCAACACAGCTGCCAGTTGGGAACTTTGTATGAGTTAATGGGGCTGTGGTACGATTTTAGCAGATTGAAATCCAAACTGATCACTTTCCCGTTGTGTTCAAAACTACTCTACTAGTAAGATATTGCCAAAATGAGGACTGGACAAGAGGAAGGTCACAATACGTTTTAACTATAAGAAATATAAATATAGTATAAAATGTTGGTATATTATTTAATTTGTTATGAGAAATATCCTGACATTGCGGTTTGGCGAGGTACGTTATTTATAACCCTTTCAACTAAGTGGCTGGGTGTGGTTGCCGGAATGTTGCAATATTCAATAAGAACAATTTTATATTCAATGTTTCGATATTTTGTTCAATAAACCAAAATTATATTCAATGTTTCGATATTTTGTTCAATAAACCGAAATTATATTCAATGTTTTGATATTTTGTTCAATAAACCAAAATTATATTCAATAGCTGTGGGGGGGGGGGAACAAATCTCTCGATCTCTTAAAGAAAACATTAATACTCTTAGTAATATCCTTAATTAGATTTCTCTTCATTTAAAATAGGCTCCATATCATGTTAAGTGTCAAAGATACTATCTCCCCAGTAGGCTTCGTTCAAGCACCGTCTATTAATTTTCTTGTGAAGGCTGTAGTGCCTTCTACGTCGGTTAAACAACCTGACATTTTTCTACGCGTGTTCGTGAACACACCTAACAACGGATAAAAACTCACACATTGGAATTCATCTACGGATTTCTGAACATTGCTGTGCCTTAAGTTCTAGCGATTTCTTTAATGTAATCGCAGTTCAAGATAAAAGGAGCCTTACTGACACATCCTTTGGGAAAACCTTTCCCTAAATCAACAACTTCAACTTGTTAATTCAAGCCAATCATTGCAATTTGCACGCTTTTTATATATCTAGATCTTTCCAGTAACTGTATACGTATTCATTAACGGCTAGTAGTTAAATTATTTATATTCTGAATAGTCCAGTTTCGAGTTCGCCATGACCGCTGAATAAAAGCACTGAGAACGCATTCATACAGGGTTAGCCTCGACCTAAAGTAAAATATTCACAATTACCGGCGGGAAGGTGCCACAAATTTCAATATTAAAGAATAAACAGAGCTGTAAACAGGTCATCTTCTAACTGGACTTTGTGAAAAGGTTGAGGCTAACCCTGTACAAATACGTTCTCAGTACTTTTTTTCAGCGGTCATGGCGAACTCGAAACTGGACTATTGCATCTTATAACACTTACATTGGAGAAGGCAGACGTTTCTGCCGAAACATTTCTCATAACCAGAAATCGGCGACATTTTGCTCCCGCACGATTGCACGCTAGACACGCGAGTTTCCAAGATGGCGGCTTTTGAGCGAAGGCGTCGAGAGCGACTAATAATACCAGCGGACTTCTGCAAAAAAGGCTTGGTTTCTCAGTCAAACTGAAAAATGTCAATAATTGCTAGCGAGTATTGAGAACGAGCAGAAACTCTCAGGGGAGTGCTTTGCTCGATGAAGCCTAACATCGACTGGCTGCTAATTTTGCACTTTTTCGATGTGATTTTGTCTGGACTTATTCTTCACAGAATCGCTTAAAAGCGGCTATTTTGGAAAGCTCATTCCCTAGTAATATTGTTCGGACTTGCTGAAGATTTTTAGAATGAGAAAAATGCATTGTAAAATTTGTATTAAAGGTGAGTAATTTTACTAAAATCTGACTAAAATGGTGACTGTATAGGAGTCAGTAACCGTAGTTTTTTAATTGAAAATTGTCTAAAGTTTTTTAACGTTTTCAGTCTGAAAGACAACAAAGAACACTCCGTTAACGGTTTAGTTTTTATATGCGACGTGCGGAAAATAAGCAGCATTGCTACCGGTAAATTTATCTGAAATTTCTTGTTGAAATTTATACATTCTTTAGTAACTCTGGCGGCCATTTTAAAGGCCGCGTGACGCATGAATAAATTATCTCCTGATAAACGTGACGCGGATTTCTGGTAATGGTGAAATTCAAAATCGTCGTGCAATATTTAAAACTTAGTACTCTACTAGTGCGGTGAAACTATAAACAAGTGTCCTTGGCCACTGATGGCCAGGATGGCATTGCCGGGATTGCAAAGGTTGGGCCGCTGTTTTGCAAGTTTCAGCTCTTGTGCCCACTATGAGCCATTATCGGTTTTGCACTTGTTACAAGAATTTTATTCTTTCAGTTTGAATTCTAACACCGATCTCTGTTCTCAGTCTTGATTCAACCCCAAAATACCCGCAACATAGCCCCTTTAACTGGACTGCAAAGAGGAAGTTCTGGTCAAGCTATATCATCTTGTGTTCACCCCCAACTTTGCAGTTTGAAAGGTTTTATTCTTCAAGAAATTAAGGTTAAAATAATTGATACATTTAACGTATAGACTGGAGAACCATTAAAATCTATTATAATCATTTCAGAACAAAAATTGTCTATTAGAAATTTTTTCAGTTTTTACAACCGGTTGTGACTGATACATAAAAGTAACTTTGCTTGGCCTCACTGGGGGTCTCTGTTATTTTCATTTTTCACAGATATTACCTTTCATCCGCTGTCGATATGAAAGAATAGTAAAAGACCCCGGTGCGCAATTCATTCAACTCTCCTGAGTTAAGGAGAATCCGTAAAAGCGCAATGTAAAAAGTAAGTCTGTTTCGTCCAGCAGGTGAGGAAAATACAGTGTTGTTTGCTGTCCTAAAACTGCGGTCAAATGACTGTAATGTTAAAGGCTATAAATGAACTCAGGGGCTAAGAGATGTCTCGGATATATGGCGATCGGGCTGAAGCGGTTTTGATTGGTCAGACGTTTTGCGCCATAATCTAAATTGAAAAACTTTCATTTGAAAAACAAATTGACGTCTCGTTTGTTTAGACATACATCTTCAGATAAGGCTGTTAGTTAACTTACAAATACTGAAGTGAACTACTAGTACCTGCTCAGGAACATAAAATAATTAATTAGACTTTCGTGTGAAATTTGCCCGGTGCGAATAATAACAAAACCAAACCAGCGAAGAAAATGTTTCTTATTGACAATGCTTTCATTCAAGACAAGTTGTAGATCACGAATCAACAAAGTCTCCTTCATTTTACAATCTGCAATAGCTGATGTGTGAAAACTCTGGCAGTGAGAAAAGTTTTCATTCCCAGTGGTTGTCTAATCGTAATATCATGTGATATTCAAGTTTTGAGAATATTCGGTGATAGCGGAAATCCTGTACCCTGCGAGCAATTGGTTTCTCCTACGCTTCCCGAGAGAGAAACCACTGCGAGCAACCGTTTGATTTTCCATCGAGCATGCGTGAAGTACCTCACGCCCCACGTGATGCATTGGCATCACCTCTTATTTCGCGGGAAAAATTTTTAACGCGTGCTCGGCTGAAAGCATAAGTATTTGTACAACTCCGGTGGGCTCCCCAAAACGTGTTAATGCAAATGCAAATTTATCTGCAAATCCTTCAACAAAAGCAGGAAGCAGAGAGGGGTTTTAATAATAATTATTGTGAAGTACACATTGCAAAATATGCCAATTTTAAATTATTTTACTACATTTTTTGAGCTACCGTGAACGGCCAACTTTTTTCCGTGTTGTTCCACAAGTTTGTAGAGACAAACGGTAGCGTTTACTGATAAATTTAGAGCGTGAACATGTCAAGTTTTGACAGCTCCGCCTCAATTGTAAATTAATTAAAAAACGTGGAGGTTTGTCTAGGCAAACTTGAATTTTTTAAGCGTGGAACAACGCGGAAAAAGAGTTGGCCGTTCACGGTAGCTCGAAAATGGTAGAAGTATTTCTCTATTGGTTTTTAGGTCAGTATTTAAAGTATCCCCGCGGACCCAAAGAGAAGGTTTTGAGTGGTGAATTCGCCGAGGCTGTAAAATATCTTGCCATTTTTTTTTCACTACACAGCAGGCTCGCTCAAACGCAGCAGTTGTGTAGCTAAACGCATGCGCAACCGCCAAAACAAGTTTACTAAATCGTTTTACCGGTTCAAATTTAATTTATTCGTCCTTGACGGTGGACGGCGGCTCACTCTAATAACCAAACGGTTGCTCGCAGTGGTTTCTCTCTCGGGAAGCGTAGGAGAAACCAAAGTCGAAATAAATGTCTTCTGTTCTCACTTTATGGCCTCTTACGTTGTCTCGGGATTCAGTATATAATTATTTTTTTATGGTAATTTTTGGAACCTTCAATAATAATAAAATGTGATGAATCCAGAACAGAGATTTCTAACTAACCGAAAAGCCGAGCGCAGAGATTAGGTGCGGATATTCTAACGCATCAAGTGGAAATGCATTTTTGTTTTTGCGTTCAGTAGATCATCAAGAAAATGTCATGAAATTACTACTGGTACGAATAACAGTTGTAAGGGAGAAACGTCTCGAATTCATTTTGGTCATTTTTGTGTTAACATCACCTTTCATTGGTCAACTAGAGAGTTGATCGCCGGGTTGCATTTCATTCGATCAATTTGGGAATCCCACAAAAGGTGGTAAAGTAGTCAAGTTGTGAGCAGCGTGATAATCATCATCATCATAATGAGGAGAAGAAGAAGAAGAAGAAGAAGAAGAAGAAGAAGAAGAAGAAGAAGAAGAAGAAGAAAGAAGAAGAAGAAGAAGAAGAAGAAGAAGAAGAAGAAGAAGAAAAAGAAGAAGGAGATCGTTTCCCGTACTTCTTTGATCCCTTTTCATTTCGGGCCACATAGCTCCTTGAATGATATATGCTAAAAATTGATTGAGATGCGTATCCAGGAAATCCGGGAAACAAATAAAAACACAAAGGTCAGTGATGCTTGACAACTTGACTGATAGAATACCCGGAAGCAAAGTTTCAGATTTGTGGAATGTGATACATCAATCCATAGTACAGACTTACGTGAGAACGAAAAAGACGGATTTTGCGGCTTTGACGGGGATATAAATATTTAATTCTTTTTACTTCTCCTTACAACTGTAAGCATAATATATAATATGCATTGTTAAGATATTGGTAGTAACGAGAAATAGGCTGTTTAAATATTCATATCCCCGTGAAATCCGTCTTTTCCGTCTTCCAGTTTAGGATTGATTCAAGGGCGGACACTTGCAGTGTCACTGATTTTCGGGATGTAATACATCATGCAAAGTGCATATTTATTTGAGAACGAAAAAGACGGATTTCACGGATTTGACGGGGATATGAATATTTAATTCTTTTTACTTCTCCTTACAACTGTAAGTGTAATATATAATTATTGATAGTACTTACAGTAGTAAAGAGAAGTAGACTGTTTAAATAGTCATATCCCCGTGAAATCCGTCTTTTCCGTCTTCCAGTTTAAGATTGATTCAAGGGTGGACACTTGCAGTTTCATTGGCTTTTCGGGATGCAATGCATCAATCCGCAGTACAAACTTATGCGTAAGCTTTCACGGATTTGACGGGGATATGAATATTTAATTATTTTTCTTATCTTTTCGTCTCTTATATGGCAAAACACATGTAGACTTGGCCCGTTTAGGAGAAAAATGCAAATTCCACTACCTCCACGGCAATGTTTCACATTGGCGTGTGTGCGTTATAATAATGAGCCTGTTGGTTGTTAATCACTTGACCCCTTGTTAGCTGTATTCATTGTATTCACTTCGTGGCAAACCGGCTAATCACTGTTTGTTTTTTTTTTTTACCCAACTGGGAATGAAAAATGACAAACAACTAGCACCAATCGTTCTTGGTTTGAATGAATACCATTAAACGGCCGTTTGGATTCAGCCGAAAGTGTCATGAAAATGTCGCACTGTATTGCAGATAGTTTTCAGACTGCATGGGCATCTCAATTCTAATCAACACCGGCTGTAGTGAGCATTTGCCCGCAGGTGGAAGCTGTTATGAGCATGTGAAAGAGAACCCCGAAAGGGATGAAACGCTGAGCGCAGGCATATAACATGAACATGAAAATTTCTCCCGATAGTGTGCATCACATTGTATTTGAAACAGTACCTCTAATGAGGCAATCGATTCTCAGAGACAGACCTTTTCGTGTGAAGCAAAAAGTGACAAAGGGCAATTCTTCAGGGGATTTAAATATGTGTCATTTGATCAGATTTATGCTTGTCGATCTCACAAGTGCTGACGACTATTTAAAGGGCAACTTTGGCTCTCATTTTATTCGTCTCGTGATGATCAAGGATGCACCGAGCAAAACAACCAAGCAAACAGTTGAACAGCGAGGCAATACGAGGAGCGGTTTTGGGCTACATAAGTCCCGTCGTGTCTGGACAATGTAGTGTTATAAGTGCAAAGTGTGTTCGGAACGTGAAAGAAAAAGACCTCTCAAAATCCTGGAGGAGTATTTGCAGTAAGAGGGATTCGTGTGACGAAGCTATTTCAGGTTGGTTTGTGTTCATATTTTTCTCGAAATGTCCATCTTTCCGGTCTTTGAAACCTGTATTTTCTTCTTTCAGGTATACCCAATGTAACTTTCTTTTTCAGTGCTATCGGCACACAAGAAAGAAAGGGTAATATACAAGAAGACGAAAATTGTGACAGCGACGACGAAAACGAAGAATATGATTCTGTGCCCAATACACAATCTAAACAATACCTTGACGGCTCTCCAACGCTTGTTAACAAATCGCTTTGGCCAGCGATCTCCTATTGATTAGCATTGACAACGTCGAACGGTGCCCCTGCAAACCCACTCGTCGTTCATAGGGCATTACTGGAATGTGGAATTAGTGTCAAAGCAAGTCAGGTATTACAAAATATATCCTTTAGGAGCTCTGTTAAGCATGCATGGTTTGCAATTTGACAGTAGACGTTGTTTTACCTGAAATTTGTCTTACGGTCTCGAGCGTTTTATCAAAAGTTTTGGTCGAAGGAATTTTGTGCACTCCGACAATCAATCGATCAATCAATTTATTACTTGAGTTGGAGGCTCAAAGCAAATCGTAAGACATTTTGGATAAATGGGAAATGAGAGCAAAATTACAAAAAGTCAGAGGACCGAGCAATTTCCTTGGTACAATTGAAAAGCAAGATGAGAGCTTGATCATTCCTTCTATATGTAAGTGATTTCACGGTTGCAATATTGAGTTATCACGCAAGCTATCTCCAAGCTGATTCACAAAAAAACGTGTTCTGCAATATTTTAGCTGGAAAGCATGAAAGCCATGTGCAGTAACAGTGCGAACTCTGCATTCACAAGCTTTTTAGTCGTCTCAGAGTTCAGTTCTACGTATACCTCTATGAAGAGAAACAACAACAACAACAACAACAAAAGAAAAAAATAAAAAGGAAATGAGTGGTCTTGAAAGGAGGACTTATTGTCATTGTGACTGCCAAGAATTTTTAGGGTGTACCTATAATGATAAATAGCTCTTTGACGGAAGTCTACTTTCCTAACTTTCAATGTTATAGGACCAGTTTCAAGATGGAAGAGAATGCCCGGCCATTAACGAGCTGTATAAAGTCCTCAAAGACCACAAGAATCCATTTATGCAAGAACTCGTCGCAGCCAGCTATCAGTGCAGCTACATAAAAGAATTCCGCAATTTTCTTGGTCCATCCCCCCCCCCGTCCACCCAAGAGTTAGAAAGTGGTGGAGGAGAGAATGTCGTACGAGTCACTTTAGTCAATCCAAGGTTTCAGCTGACTTTGAGTAAAGTACTAGACAAGATGATTGAGGCAAAATTACAGATTGACAATTGCAAGTTTGGGTTTCGTGTCCCCGATGCAGCAGTTTTGACTTCTGAGTCTGAAGAAACGCGACTTTCGGACAAGCTCACAATCTTGATAAACGACGTCACAATCGCCATGAAGAGGCTAGACTACGCGAGTTACCGAGGCAAAGTCTATAAAAGGGACCCAAGGTCGAAGTACACCTACTCCTTCAAATGCGAAGCAAGATCTTTCATCAACACTTTGGCAACGAACGAACAATTCAAATCCAGACTCGTCCGACACATGAGAAAAGTTATTGACCTGCTATCAGACCCATACTGTGAACTCTTTCAGCCGCTGGTGATCGACTATGACCTGATTGAAGTCTCTGGAGAAACGTGCTTTCGTTGAACACGTCATTGATGAAGGACAAATAGGCAAGGTGTCGCCCAGAGCTTTTTGCCCATACGATCCCCTGAAGGCTGCCAACCCGAAGTATTTCCGAGAGATTCTGGAGAACAGCTTGCCTACGCCCGAGATTGCCATTTTCTGTGAAGATTTCGTGAAACTATTAGACTACAGGAAGAAGCGACACAAGGACAAAGTACCTTGCTTGGTAGGCGACGCCAACAGTGGGAAGACGAGCCTGTTCTTCCCAATCCAAGGACTCATCCACCACGAAAACATCGCAACCGTCACCAAACAGCGCGCCTTCAACAAGGCCATGATCACTCCGTTTACCGAAGTGATCTTTATCGATGAAGCAGACGAGAGTTGCTTGGATATAGCCGACTGGAAGGTTCTCACGCAAGGAGGATACACAGCCCACTATGTAAAATATCAGACTGCCCGAGCCTTCATCAACAAATGTCCCATGTTGATCACAGCTCAGCGCAAACTGGACTTCGGTCCATTGCATCAACCGGCCATGGATAGGCGGCTCCAAACATATCAGTTTAAGAACCTGCCAAATCCCAAAAGAAAGCGGCGGAATGGTTGAAAAGGCACGCTATGGACTGCCTCGTGTGGGCTGCTGAATAAGCCAAGTCGATCCCAGTTGCCAGTATCGAAAGCGAAGACGGTGGCGATTCCGACAGCGACGGCAGCATGCAGGAGGACGAGGAGGGTATTTTGACAGAAAACGAAAAGGGGGCTCTGCGATCGCTGTCTCTCGATATTGCAATCTCTAAAAACCTGGAGACAGGCAACGCCATGGACGAGTCGATTTCAAGGGATGCCACAGGTGCGGAGGACGTGACCGATTTGACATCGCCACACAACCTTGCGCTTTTGAGAGACTCATTGGGCAAGTCACGTCGCGATAGCCTGCGACAGAGACAACTCCATCACATGCTCCATGAACAAGAACGAATTAGAGCCATGCAGCAAGAGTTGGCTAGGCAACGGCACCAGTCGAGAATAACGGCACTCAGGGACAGGGGAGTCAGTACTCAAAGTGCGGAGTTGTTGCCGATGGACCCGAACGCGGAGACGCCCACGCCCATTCTTAGAGAACTGGGCAGATGCGTGGCAGAAGAAAGAGCGCTGGAAAAACAAAGGCTCCTTAAGAAATGCTGCGAGGTATTCGCGAATACCTGGGTACGAGAGACGGAGAAAGAGCTCGCCAACTGCGTGAGGATGTTGCACACGCCCTTAGACGACTCCACTAGAGCCTCGATGGAAGCCCTGCTGGACCTCCTGAAGGATAAGTTAAAGACCCTCACACGAACCTCGGAACACTAGGTACTGAGGAAGCCTTAGCTGAGAGACGACGAACCTGTGTCAAGATGGGTCTTCTCCAAGAGCGCCACGCCCATCTCGTCAAGTGTGTGCACGAGGCCTTGCGGTCCGCAGAAGAAGAATTGGGGGAGCCGACACAACAAGAATCCGGGGCGGAAATTATCCAAGAAGACGACGAAGCCGATACCTTCATCACGCCGATTCCCAGTTGGGAGCTAAGCCATACAGCTTTCGAAAGAACGCGCACCCTCGGGGAACAGGGCAGCCCATCATGCCGAGGAAAGAGGCGGCGGACTGGTCTACTCGCGCGTAGATCGGAGAAAAGGGCAAAAGTCTGCACCAACACGATCCTGAACTATTTTTCGAGTCAAGAATAGCTAAAACATAGTAGTAACCTTTTGTAATCAAAGAATGACCGAACGAACGACAATGTCACACATTAAAACCGAGTGTTACTAGTTGAAGCGATAGTTGTCGACTGCTGTGATTTTTTGAACTTATGTGCGTTGCAGTAATTCTGGTTGCCGTGCGTTATGAGCCCATTTCAACCAACTTAGTCCCTTAGGATTTTTCACTAGAGAAAAACTTAAGTTCAGCCCTCTTTTTTAAAGAATCTGCCAGCCTGCCTTTCTGAAAACGAAAATCTGGGTCTCTTAAAATAGCAGTCCCTTGTCCAAATCCGTGCGTATCGATCCCCTTCTTTAGAAACTCGTCTTCGTCCGCCGTAAATTTCAACAGCCGACGATGGCTTCTTTGGATTCGCAATCGGTTTTTCGGCGGGGCATCCCTCTGAAGGGGCGCGCTTTTCGATTCTGTACTTTCAGCCAGTGCTGCAAGACTTGAAGTTCCATCGCTAAACCTCGCCCTCACCTCCTTATCCACCTCAGAGCCTTTGGTGCCCTGTAGCTTTTGCAGACACTCGTGAGCCTTCACAGCAACTTCGCGCGACCTTTGCTTTTGATAGTGAACTTTGGCTACGGCCGAGCTGTGTTTCTGATCTTCCGACAAAATCCTTTGTTCCTTGCTAGTGAGCTGATTGAGGCTTTGCGTCTCGACGATTTAACGATAGCGCGTCGGATGAATGTACTTTCCGATTGCGTCAAAAACTAATTTACTCATGACGTCGCCCAATTTGCTGTGCTGGCCTCCATTTCGCGTAACAAGAACGAACTCACACTGGGGTTTCAGCAATGGTCTCACGAGATTGATGTAGCTATCGAGCACCTGCATGTTTGCATCGGTTAGAATCAAGGAGTCAAATCCGTATTTGCTGGCAGTCTTGAACTTTTTCTGGTCAATAAATCCCCGTTCTCCTTCGCTGCCCTAACCATGTCGACTGTCAAGTGCTGATAAGTCATAGGACGCGACCCCTTCACTTTAATGAACAAGTACACCGACACAAATCTCGTGGCAAATGTTAAGTCGGATGGGTTCACTTGACCTGGATTGCTCTTGCACGTCTTCAGGATGTTTCCGTAACGTGGCAAGTGAGATGTCACTACCTGCACCAATTCCTCCATTGTCGCCCAGTGACCTCGGGCTTCTAATGTGTCGATGTCCAGCTCTCGGGTCCACTGCAATCCATCATTTTTGCTACTGTCTTTCGAGCTCTCTTAAGGTACAACTCAGTAGCAGATAGGTTTCGCAGAACCGCGTAGGATGCCCCATTGATTTTTCTAAAGTCCATTAGTTCGGAAATTGCGTCTATGTAGCCCAATCGCCCACCATGTCCAAGTTTGCACTCGTCTTGCAAGTAGTCTATGAACTTGAACCAGAGATTTGGCTAGCACAGACTGTAGTCTATTACTTCAAACGTCAATTCTTCCTCGTCTTCACAACAAAATTTCAGAAATTTAAAGCTTCTCTTCACTATTTGTTGAGCTGTGCAATCTTTCTTGCAACCCCCACCACTACCAGTCAACCATTTCGCGAATGCTTCGCCAATTTGGCCGGAGACTGAAAATGAAGGAACAACTATGACACCATGTTTTGGCCTTCGGCTTGATTGACAGTCATTTGTAGTGGTCTCTGATAACTTAGTGTCCTGCACTTGTAATGAATGTTGAAGTTCTGTCAGGTCGGGTTTTCGTCAAAATAAAAGAACCAGCTGTGCTTAGAATTGACATGTTTCCTGCATCCACGCTCACTTTGAAATCCTTCGTGTTCGCATACTTGAATTCGACAATGGTACAAGCTGTCCGTGTCTTCTTTTTCTAAGTGAAGCCGTTTTGGTTTTGGCGATGCACCATCAATCGTAGACCAATCGACTTTCACCTTGTTGTTCATTCTTGAAAAAGAGGAACTGATTTAGCCAACAGACTTCTGTTTGCACCGCTTAGCAAAAACTGACGAAACAATCACACCAATTGGCAAACAATAGAGCCATCATTTAATTTGGAGCTTGTCAGCACTTGTCCCTATTTGCCCAGCTTATTACCATTGTACTCAAATTCATAGCAGAGAGTTACATCCCAAATGGGTTCGGGCCTGCCCGGGCAAACCTGTGCATACCTACAACAATGCTTGCATTGTGCAAGTTTAAATTTACTGAGGTATGCCTCTGCTTGCCATTCTTTATTATTCTTGAGTTAACTTACAAACCCAAGTTGGCATTAGTATGGCGTTGGTGTGATGGTGTTTAACCTTACCTTGCCCGGACAAGTGAAAAAGCGCCTCGAAAAGTCTGTTAGAATCTGCTCTTAACTCTGTTTCGTGTTGGGTCAGACTTAAAACACTACAACAAACGTTTCGCCATGCAATTAAAAAGCGATAGAAACATAGATGGCAAGAAAAGAAGAGTGGTTCTGTTAAAGAACATGTACAAAGGAAAATGTAATGGGTAAAAGGTAATGTTTGAATGTTTTGAGGTTTTTGCACCGCGGTTAATTCATGTTGACTGCCCTAAACATAAAATATTGGCGCAAGGAAAGCCATGCGAAGTTTTTTAATACCAGTACCAAAAAATTATAATTCGTGGAGCTCTGCTTTTAGGCTTGGCTAAATCTATATATTAAAATATCCAAGGTTTGGAAATCTTATCTATGAAATCACAAAGTTATAGCTTCGCAAATTCGGGAAAGTCTAATGAGGTTTTTATGCTGGAAGTGGGTGGGGGCACAAACTTTTCCCCAGCATACAAAGGTCTGTAAAATTTCCCAACTTTGTAGAACCCTATTTTCGCTATTTTTCAAGGTTTCACTCTCAAACTTAGCCATTTTACTACATATTAGGCGCTCTTTTTAGAGGTGTCGACAGATTTTCGCTACCTGATCGAAATAAAAGGTAAAAAAAAAAAAAAAAAAAAACTAGACAAGGTCTATTGAAGATCGTGAGCGAATGTTGCTGTTCTTGCTCAACCACTGCAGTCTGAAGCAACGTAAAACTGACTTACCGGTACTTACTCTCAATTTTCAACGGTGATTTTTACTTGGTATAGCTATGACGGTTGAAGTGTTCCTTATTCAGAGTTTTCCATCTACGAGACCTTATAAAATCTATTTCGCCTGAGAATATTGTCCTTAACAATGAATCCTATCCGAGTATTTTTAGTTAAAACGTCAACAGTTTTAAATGAAATGAGTATCGGGCTCATTAACATATTGTGACTGATCTAAAACGTCTTGCTGTGAGGATTTCCTAGTGACAGATTTAATATAATATTCATGTTTTACCGCTTTAAAAATCTTCTTTGAAAGCAACGTTTCCACAAAAGCGAAAGTGTTTAGATCACGAACTCCTAAAACGGGTGGATTCGATGTTTACAAATTCTGCCACCAATGGTCTTGACTATGTCGAATTAATGAACATCAGTTTTCTGTTAATTCGATGATTCCCTAACCCTAAATTACTAAAAGACGAGTGAAAAATACAGCTTATTATTATTATTATTATTATTATTATTATTATTATTTTATTTGTCCATTATATCAGTCTTTTACATAAATTGATATATATGCATATCTGCTACGAAATAATATATAATGGCAGGAGATCTTAGCAAGCTCTACCGAGCTTTTCAAAGAGGATCCCCATACTTAACTAAACGAAATTAAATAAAGCAGATGGATATTATCCAAGAGTAGTATTGAAATAAAGACCACTTACCACGGTGTGAAGTGAATCTTGCCACGTAACTCAGAGCCAGCGGGGTGAGTAATATGCAAAGATTAATCCAATTTTCAACGGTTTTCAATGGTTTTCAACGGTATCTTGGAAGTCTTAAAAAAACGTTTGGTCGTTAAAATCTTTTCTTTTCACGCCGACCCGAGGGCAGTTTTTCAAAACTGATTTGAAGTTTTCCTTTTAATTCCGAGGTGTGTAGATCTAGTTGGTTTATGTAACTATCTGCGGTACGAAAATACGTCATTTTGGCAGCTGTCTTACCTCAGTTAATATGAATTGTAAATGCGTTAACTGGAACTTAAAGGAGAAGATCTAGCCTCAATAGGAGCTATCTCAACTTGTGTTTACCTCTAATATTTGCAGTGCTAGTTTGAAAGTTTTTATTTTTTTAACAAATGAAGGCTAAAATAATGTATGCGTTTGACATATAGATTGGAGGACTACTACAAATTATTACGGTCACTTCAGAACTAAAATTGCTTATTAGAAAATTTTTCAGTTTCTATAACCGTTTACAATATACACCAACTAAAAAGTTATGCTTAGCCTCACCGGGGGTTCCTTTGTTATTTTAATTTTCCCAGATCTTGCATGTGATTTGCTTTCGATTTTCGGCGTAGGAAATTCAGCAAAGGTAAACAGGACTGTGGGGTCGTTAGTTTTTTTTTAAAACAAATTGAAGATCACTCAGTTGGGTTACTACTCAACTCTTCTTAGTTATTTATAATGAGTGTTCCTCAGCTAACGTACAAGAACTAACAATAAGAGAACAGCCTGGACGAAAATTGGCTGGTAAATGATTGTATTTAGGTAACGGGTGCTTCTATAGATAAATGCACTTGCCAGTTTAAACGAATCTTGCATGTTTTACTGGAACACAAAGGAAAAACTATAGCCCCAATAAGAGCTATCTGATCTTGTGTTTACTTCCAATTTTGCGATTTCAAGACTTTCAAAGTCGCTATTTTTCAACAAACGTACGTTAAGATAATGGATGCATTAAAATATGGATTGGAGCGCTATTAAAAACTATTACATTCAACCAGGAAATAAATTGTTTCAGTCAAATATAAAAGTAGGGCGCAATGATATGTACAAGAGCGCTGCGTCTATTTTTTTTGATGACAGGTGCTTCTACAGATCAACGCAGCTGCCAGTTGGGAACTTTGTATGAGTTAATGGGGCTGTGGTACGATTTTAGCAGATTGAAATCCAAACTGATCACTTTCCCGTTGTGTTCAAAACTAGTCTACTAGTAAGATATTGCCAAAATGAGGACTGGACAAGAGGAAGGTCATAATACGTTTTAAAATGTATAAAATGTTGGTATATTATTTAATTTGTTATGAGAAATATCCTGACATTGCGGTTTGGCGAGGTACGTTATTTATAACCCTTTCAACTAAGTGGCTGGGTGTGGTTGCCGGAATGTTGCAATATTCAATAAGAACAATTTTATATTCAATGTTTCGATATTTTGTTCAATAAACCAAAATTATATTCAATGTTTCGATATTTTGTTCAATAAACCGAAATTATATTCAATGTTTTGATATTTTTTTCAATAAACCAAAATTATATTCAATGTTTTGATATTTTGTTCAATAAACCAAAATTATATTCAATGTTTTGATATTTTGTTCAATAAACAAAATTATATTCAATGTTTTGATATTTTGTTCAATAAAGCAAAATTATATTCAATGTTTTGATATTTTGTTCAATAAACCAAAATTGTATTCAATGTTTTGATATTTTGTTCAATAAACCAAAATTATATTCAATGTTTTGATATTTTGTTCAATAACCAAAATTATATTCAATGCTTTGTATTTGTATTCAATGCGCGCTTGTTCAATTCAATAACTGAATTTTTATTCAATATGTAATTTTATGTTCAATAATTTCCGCTGTCCAGCTTGGTCAGTGGATGCTTTTAGCGCCCTTTTGGGGTCACATGATCAGTTCACGAAGTCAATACAACATGGCGGAGCAGCAATCGGAACGAAGGGAGTATTTAACTGCCAAAGATGTTGGAAAAGCTATCGAAAGGGGCATACAGCGGGGAATCGTATCGGTTCGAAATGATGGTGAGTCATTCTGCATTTTACATTATATCATTATTTCGATTTTCGGTTATCTGTCAATAGATAAAAAGTGAACGAAGGTCGCTGATATCGATAAGGCCGATTTTGTTGTTTTTCTCAATTCTGTCCAATGTGTTGAAGTAACAGCACGCAGCAATTGAAAGTGATTAAATTGTGTCTCCTGCCTTTACTTATAGATTTGAGACCCCCTGGTATGCTTTCATCTGCGTCAACTTCTGGATCAGCTGGAAGCTTAAGTGGGATAATACCAGGGGGTCTCAAATCTATAAGTAAAGGCAGGAGGCACAATTTTATCCGCTGACCAGGCTGGCAGCGGAAATTATTGAACATAAAATTACGCATTGAATAAAAATTCAGTTATTGAATTGAACAAGTGCGCATTGAATACAAATACAAAGCATTGAATATAATTTTGGTTTATTGAACAAAATATCAAAACATTGAATATAATTTTGGTTTATTGAAAAAATATCGAAACATCGAATATAATTTCGGTTTATTGAACAAAATATCGAAACGTTGATTATAATTTTGCTTTATTGAACAAAATATCGAAACATTGAATATAAAATTTTCTTATTGAATATTGCAACATTCCGGCAACCATAGCTGGGGGGGGGGGGGACACATAATTAGATTTCTCTTCATTTAAAATAGGCTCCATACATGTTAAGTGTGAAAGATACTATCTCCTCAGTAGGCTTCGTTCAAGCACCGTCTATTAATTTTCTTGTGCAGGCTGTAGTGCCTTCTACGTCGGTTAAACAACCTGACATTTTTCTACGCGTGTTCGTGAACACACCTAACAACGGATAAAAACTCACACATCGGAATTCATCTACGGATTTCTGAACATTGCTGTGCCTTAAGTTCTAGCGATTTCTTTAATGTAGTCGCAGTTCAAGATAAAAGGAGCCTTACTGACACATCCTTTGGGAAAACCTTTCCCTAAATCAACAACTTCAACTTGTTAATTCAAGCCAATCATTGCAATTTGCACGCTTTTTATATATCTAGATCTTTCCAGTAACTGTATACGTATTCATTAACAGCTAGTAGTTAAATTATTTATATTCTGAATAGTCCAGTTTCGAGTTCGCCATGACCGCTGAATAAAAGCACTGAGAACGCATTCATACAGGGTTAGCCTTGACCTAAAGTAAAATATTCACAATTACCGGCGGGAAGGTGCCACAAATTTCAATATTAAAGAATAAACAGAGCTGTAAACAGGTCATCTTCTAACTGGACTTTGTGAAAAGGTTGAGGCTAACCCTGTACAAATACGTTCTCAGTACTTTTTTTTCAGCGGTCATGGCGAACTCGAAACTGGACTATTGCATCTTATAACACTTACATTGGAGAAGGCAGACGTTTCTGCCGAAACATTTCTCATAACCAGAAATCGGCGACATTTTGCTCCCGCGCGATTGCACGCTAGACACGCGAGTTTCCAAGATGGCGGCTTTTGAGCGAAGGCGTCGAGAGCGACTAATAATACCAGCGGACTTCTGCAAAAAAGGCTTGGTTTCTCAGTCAAACTGAAAAATGTCAATAATTGCTAGCGAGTATTGAGAACGAGCAGAAACTCTAACTTTATTTCTGGGGAGTGCTTCGCTCGATGAAGCCTAACATCGACTGGCTGATAATTTTGCACTTTTTCGAAGTGATTTCTCTGGACTTATTCTTCACAGAATCGCTTAAAAGCGGCTATTTTGGAAAGCTCATTCCCTAGTAATATTGTTCGGACTTGCGGAAGGTTTTTAGAATGAGAAAAACGCATTGTAAAATTTGTATTAAAGGTGAGTAATTTTACTAAAATCTGACTAAAATGGTGACTGTATAGGAGTCAGTAGAGGGGTTTTAATAATAATTATTGTGAAGTACACATTGCAAAATATGCCAATTTTAAATTATTTTACTACATTTTTTGAGCTACCGTGAACGGCCAACTTTTTTCGGTGTTGTTCCACAAGTTTGTCGAGACAAACGGTAGCAATTTTTGATAAATTTAGAGCGTGAACATGTCAAGTTTTGACAGCTCCGCCTCAATTGTAAATTAATTAAAAAACGTGACAGTTTGTCTAGACAAACTTGAATTTTTTAAGCGTGGAACAACGCGGAAAAAGAGTTGGCCGTTCACGGTAGCTCGAAAATGGTAGAAGTATTTCTCTATTGGTTTTTAGGTCAGTATCCCCGCGGACCCAAAGAGAATTTTTAGTGGTAAATTCGCCGAGGCTGTAAAATATCTTGCCATTTTTTTTCACTACACAGCAGGCTCGCTCAAACGCAGCAGTTGTGTAGCTGAAAGCATGCGCAACCGCCAAAACAAGTTTACTAATTCGTTTTACCGGTTCAAATTTAATTTATTCGTCCTTGACGGTGGACGGTGGCTCACTCTAATAAACAAACGGTTGCTCGCAGTGGTTTCTCTCTCGGGAAGCGTAGGAGAAACCAAAGTCGAAATAAATGTCTTTTGTTCTCACTTTATGGCCTCTTACGTTGTCTCGGCATTCAGTATATAATTATTTTTTTATGGTAATTTTTGGAACCTTCAATAATAATAAAATGTGATGAATCCAGAACAGAGATTTCTAACTAACCGAAAAGCCGAGCGCAGAGATTAGGTGCGGATATTCTAACGAATCAAGTGGAAATGCATTTTTGTTTTTGCGTTCAGTAGATCATCAAGAAAATGTCATGAAATTACTACTGGTACGAATGACAGTTGTAAGGGAGAAACGTCTCGAATTCATTTTGGTCATTTTGGTGTTAACATCACTTTTCATTGGTCAACTAGAGAGTTGATCGCCGGGTTGCATTTCATTCGGTCAATTTGGGAATCCCACAAAAGGTGGTAAAGTAGTCAAGTTGTGAGCAGCGTGATAATCATCATCATCATCATAATGAGGAGAAGAAGAAAAAGAAGAAGAAGAAGAAGAAAAAGAAGAAGAAGAAGAAGAAGAAGGAGATCGTTTCCCAAAAATTTTGTTCCTCTTCAAACTTTCAATTTATCTCTGAAATTAACCATTTGATGCTCGTTATAGTGGTGTTGTCTAATAAGGCAAAAGGTAAAAACTGTGTTTGGATACTTTTCGAGGAAAATTGAAGTTGGGATCTATTTTTAAGAGCGATACTGTGTGGTTTGCCACCTGAATTAAGGGAACGACAAAAAAAGGCCCAAACGTTCCTTTTCTGTTCAGTCTCCACTAAATCCGTGAAACCTGCTATGTTAAGAAAGAAATGCTGAATGTCGACCAGTTTTAAAAAAAGAAGTGCAAAAATGACAGACCTGGCTCATTGCCATCAAAGCCGTGATATCCGCCTTGTTCAAGAAAAAATGAACACAGTCGAGCTTCCACATCAAACTGGAAGTTCAACCTGTTGTAAGAAATCTCTAGATCGGCCAGATTTGATGGATATCACGGAGAGTAGAGAAATCTTAATTAACAAATACTTCCAGTAAGAACTGTAAATATCTAATATAATAATATATTCTATTCCCATTGTTATAAAAATATTTACAGATTCAAAAAGAAGTATTAAATAAATCTTTACTGACTGGTTACCATCAAATCCGCGATAACCGCCGTGTTTAAGAAAAAAATAACAACAGTCGAGCTTCCACATCAAACTGGAAGTTCAACCTCTTGTAAGAATTCTCTATATTGGGCAGATTTGACGGAGATCACGGAGAACAGAGATGTTCTATTAATTTAATTCCACTAGTTAATACTTTAAATATCTAAAATAATAATATATTCTATTTCCATTGTTATAAGAATATTTACAGATTCAAAAAGAAGTATTAAATAAATCTTTACTGACCGGTTACCATCAAATCCGCGATAACCACCGTGTTTAAGAAAAACATGACCACAGTCGAGCTTCCACATCAAACTGGAAGTTCAACCTCTTGTAAGAATTCTCTACATTGGGCAGATTTGACGGATATCACGGAGAACAGAGATGTTCTATTAATTTAATTCCACTAGTTAATACTGTAAATATCTAAAATAATAATATATTCTATTTCCATTGTTATAAAAATATTTACAGATTCAAAAAGAAGTATTAAATAAATCTTTACTGACTGGTTACCATCAAATCCGTGATAACCGCCGTGTTTAAGAAAAAAATGACCACAGTCGAGCTTCCACATCAAACTGGAAGTTCAACCTCTTGTAAGAATTCTCTACATTGGGCAGATTTGACGGAGATCACGGAGAACAGAGATGTTCTATTAATTTAATTCCACTAGTTAATACTGTAAATATTTAAAATAATAATATATTCTATTTCCATTGTTATAAAAATATTTACAGATTCAAAAAGAAGTATTAAATAAATCTTTACTGACTGGTTACCGTCAAATCCGTTATAACCGCCGTGTTTAAGAAAAAAATGACCACAGTCGAGCTTCCACATCAAACTGGAAGTTCAACCTCTTGTAAGAATTCTCTACATTGGGCAGATTTGACGGATATCACGGAGAACAGAGATGTTCTATTAATTTAATTCCACTAGTTAATACTGTAAATATCTAAAATAATAATATATTCTATTTTCATTGTTATAAGAATATTTACAGATTCAAAAAGAAGTATTAAATAAATCTTTACTGACTGGTTACCATCAAATCCGCGACAACCACCGTGTTTAAGAAAAAAATGACCACAGTCGAGCTTCCACATCAAACTGGAAGTTCAACCTCTTGTAAGAATTCTCTACATTGGGCAGATTTGACGGATATCACGGAGAACAGAGATGTTCTATTAATTTAATTCCACTAGTTAATACTGTAAATATCTAAAATAATAATATATTCTATTTCCATTGTTATAAAAATATTTACAGATTCAAAAAGAAGTATTAAATAAATCTTTACTGACTGGTTACCATCAAATCCGTGATAACCGCCGTGTTTAAGAAAAAAATGACCACAGTCGAGCTTCCACATCAAACTGGAAGTTCAACCTCTTGTAAGAATTCTCTACATTGGGCAGATTTGACGGATATCACGGAGAACAGAGATGTTCTATTAATTTAATTCCACTAGTTAATACTGTAAATATTTAAAATAATAATATATTCTATTTCCATTGTTATAAAAATATTTACAGATTCAAAAAGAAGTATTAAATAAATCTTTACTGACTGGTTACCGTCAAATCCGTGATAACCGCCGTGTTTAAGAAAAAAATGACCACAGTCGAGCTTCCACATCAAACTGGAAGTTAAACCTCTTGTAAGAATTCTCTACATTGGGCAGATTTGACGGATATCACGGAGAACAGAGATGTTCTATTAATTTAATTCCACTAGTTAATACTGTAAATATCTAAAATAATAATATATTCTATTTCCATTGTTATAAGAATATTTACAGATTCAAAAAGAAGTATTAAATAAATCTTTACTGACCGGTTACCATCAAATCCGCGATAACCACCGTGTTTAAGAAAAAAATGACCACAGTCGAGCTTCCACATCAAACTGGAAGTTCAACCTCTTGTAAGAATTCTCTACATTGGGCAGATTTGACGGATATCACGGAGAACAGAGATGTTCTATTAATTTAATTCCACTAGTTAATACTGTAAATATCTAAAATAATAATATATTCTATTTCCATTGTTATAAAAATATTTACAGATTCAAAAAGAAGTATTAAATAAATCTTTACTGACTGGTTACCATCAAATCCGTGATAACCGCCGTGTTTAAGAAAAAAATGACCACAGTCGAGCTTCCACATCAAACTGGAAGTTCAACCTCTTGTAAGAATTCTCTACATTGGGCAGATTTGACGGATATCACGGAGAACAGAGATGTTCTATTAATTTAATTCCACTAGTTAATACTGTAAATATTTAAAATAATAATATATTCTATTTCCATTGTTATAAAAATATTTACAGATTCAAAAAGAAGTATTAAATAAATCTTTACTGACTGGTTACCGTCAAATCCGTTATAACCGCCGTGTTTAAGAAAAAAATGACCACAGTCGAGCTTCCACATCAAACTGGAAGTTCAACCTCTTGTAAGAATTCTCTACATTGGGCAGATTTGACGGATATCACGGAGAACAGAGATGTTCTATTAATTTAATTCCACTAGTTAATACTGTAAATATCTAAAATAATAATATATTCTATTTTCATTGTTATAAGAATATTTACAGATTCAAAAAGAAGTATTAAATAAATCTTTACTGACTGGTTACCATCAAATCCGCGATAACCACCGTGTTTAAGAAAAAAATGACCACAGTCGAGCTTCCACATCAAACTGGAAGTTCAACCTCTTGTAAGAATTCTCTACATTGGGCAGATTTGACGGATATCACGGAGAACAGAGATGTTCTATTAATTTAATTCCACTAGTTAATACTGTAAATATCTAAAATAATAATATATTCTATTTCCATTGTTATAAAAATATTTACAGATTCAAAAAGAAGTATTAAATAAATCTTTACTGACTGGTTACCATCAAATCCGTGATAACCGCCGTGTTTAAGAAAAAAATGACCACAGTCGAGCTTCCACATCAAACTGGAAGTTCAACCTCTTGTAAGAATTCTCTACATTGGGCAGATTTGACGGATATCACGGAGAACAGAGATGTTCTATTAATTTAATTCCACTAGTTAATACTGTAAATATTTAAAATAATAATATATTCTATTTCCATTGTTATAAAAATATTTACAGATTCAAAAAGAAGTATTAAATAAATCTTTACTGACTGGTTACCGTCAAATCCGTGATAACCGCCGTGTTTAAGAAAAAAATGACCACAGTCGAGCTTCCACATCAAACTGGAAGTTAAACCTCTTGTAAGAATTCTCTACATTGGGCAGATTTGACGGATATCACGGAGAACAGAGATGTTCTATTAATTTAATTCCACTAGTTAATACTGTAAATATCTAAAATAATAATATATTCTATTTCCATTGTTATAAGAATATTTACAGATTCAAAAAGAAGTATTAAATAAATCTTTACTGACCGGTTACCATCAAATCCGCGATAACCACCGTGTTTAAGAAAAAAATGACCACAGTCGAGCTTCCACATCAAACTGGAAGTTCAACCTCTTGTAAGAATTCTCTACATTGGGCAGATTTGACGGATATCACGGAGAACAGAGATGTTCTATTAATTTAATTCCACTAGTTAATACTGTAAATATCTAAAATAATAATATATTCTATTTCCATTGTTATAAAAATATTTACAGATTCAAAAAGAAGTATTAAATAAATCTTTACTGACTGGTTACCATCAAATCCGTGATAACCGCCGTGTTTAAGAAAAAAATGACCACAGTCGAGCTTCCACATCAAACTGGAAGTTCAACCTCTTGTAAGAATTCTCTACATTGGGCAGATTTGACGGATATCACGGAGAACAGAGATGTTCTATTAATTTAATTCCACTAGTTAATACTGTAAATATTTAAAATAATAATATATTCTATTTCCATTGTTATAAAAATATTTACAGATTCAAAAAGAAGTATTAAATAAATCTTTACTGACTGGTTACCATCAAATCCGTGATAACCGCCGTGTTTAAGAAAAAAATGACCACAGTCGAGCTTCCACATCAAACTGGAAGTTCAACGTCTTGTAAGAAATCTCTATTTTTGGCAGTTTGACGGATATCACGGAGAACAGATATGTTTTCATTATTTAACTTCTAGTTAAAACTGGAAATATCTCATATGTTAATGTATTCTATTTCCATTGTTATAGAATCTTCTACAGTTCAGAATGAAGAATTGAATAAATCACAACGAGATATAGAAAGCAGCTAAACAAACAAGTCACTGCAAATTGTTTGCGTCTCGTTAGCAATTCTCAAAGGTTTATTGTGGTACAATTTCTTATCTCAAATCAACACTTCTTCAGTTTACCCTTGAACTTTTTTTTTCTTTAGCCAAATATATTCCCCGAGATATCACAAGTCGATTTGATATAAATTCAGCTTGTTCCTTTGAAGGCAGAATCGGTGGCACCATGACCAGTACACAGATATAGAAAATAGTTAAACAAACAGGTCACTGCAAATTGTTGGCGTGTAGCATTTCTCAAAGGTTTATTGTGTTTCAAATCAACACTTCCTCAGTTTACCATTGACTTTGTTTTCTTTTGCCAAATATATTCCCCGAGATATCACAAGTCGATTTGGTATAAATTCAGCTTGCTCCTTGAGGTAAAATCGGTGGCACCATGAACAGAACACGATATCCATGTCGGCAACTGAACAGCCAGGCTATAAGAAGTGTAGCACTGTGTTACATAAGCCTATAATATCGGGAAAATGTAGCATTATCAGAGCATAATGTATTTGCAAAGTCAGCGAAGAAGGTTTACAGACCGCATGGGGTGACGTGTGTTCGAAAAGAGAGACTTGTGACAAAGCAATAAGTGGTGAGTATTTCCTTTGAACTACGATCTTGCTTATGTCTTAGCTAGTCAGTTCATGATGTAAAGTTGTCGCTGAATGACTATTCTGATCGTTTTTCTCTTAATTTGCCTAGATATTAAAAACGTCGCATTTTTCTTTAGTGCAATAAGTGCACAAGGACGCAAGAAGAGCAAAGGGAAAAAAGCATCAAACAACGATGGTGAAGACAGCGATGAGAACGTCGACGAAGTATTAACCCCGAGCCAAGCTGCCAGTAGTTCTACACAAGAATGGATTTTGAACCACCCTACAGTAATAAACGACAAATTACGTCCGTCTGTTGAATACTGGATAGCATTGAAAACCCCAAATGGTGCCCCTGCTAACCCTCTTACCATTCACCGTGCACTACTGGATTGTGATGTGGACACCACAGCAAAACAGGTACACCAATATTTATTATATACATAAAAACTCTCAAAAAAAGGACCAGATACATATTTTATAAAAAAAAATTTGACAACACCGTGCGTAAGTTCCACCGCAGTAAACAAAATCAGTGCTTTTGAAATTACATGAAATATCTTCGAAGCGTTAGGCAAGTTTTTGGCTCTTCTGGCTAAAAGTAGTCCGAGAAACTATCATACGAATTGGACTGGAGCATATCAACTTTACTACAATCTCAAGTTGATCAGGTACTACTTGTTTTTGCTAGGTACCATGCTACGAAGGCAAAGAAGCTACTGCCATGAAAGAACTGTTCCAAGTCTTAAAAGATCACAAGAATCCTATGATTCAAGAGCTAGTAAATGATTCCTATGAGAAATGCTTCCAGCGAGAAATAGAGTGTTTGTTTGGTTATTTTGAATTCGACGGCGATTGCGGTACAGAGAACGTTGTTAGATGTTGTCTCATAAATCCGTCTTATAGTTCCACGCTACAAGAAGCTATCGCCAAACTTCTAGATGCAAAGCTAACGATTGATGTTTTGGGATTTCACGATGAAAGCCAGGGAACTACAAAAGACGACTTTCTAACGTTACTACACTTTAATCAGAAACGTCACAAAGACAAAGTTCCGTGTCTAATCGGGGACGCCAATAGCGGGAAGACTAGTCTCTTTCAACCAGTCCTTGGACTCATCCACCACTGCAACATTGCAACCGTTACGAAACAGAGAGCTTTTAACAAAGCAATGATCAATAAAACCACCGAAGTCATTTTTATTGACGAAGCATCCATCTCGACTATGGAAATAGATGACTGGAAGTTATTGACTCAGGGGGCTACACAGCAGCCGATGTAAAGTACCAGACAGCCAAATCATTCATCAACCGGTGCCCCATGTTACTAACTGCCCAACAGAAATTGCAGTTCAAGCCCGAAGACCAACCAGCCATGGACAGACGACTTCGACATTATACATTTAAGAGCCTGCCAGAACCAAAGAAAAAGGCTGCAGGATGGTTGAGAAAAAACCCAATGCACTGCGTGGTGTGGGCGGCAGAAAAGGCGCGCCAGGTAAATAATGACGATGAATCAGACGACACGGGGGTCAGTGACGAAGACCAAGCGGCTAATTTCGATGGTTCACTGCCAGAGCTTGAGAAAGACGCCCTCAGAAGTTTGTCGTTGGCTGATACGTTGGCAAGCACCACTGAAGAAAACGGTGGCGAAAACTCCACGAGAGAAGACAGAGAAGTCCCACGAGAGATCACCCAAGAAGAACGTCTCGCTTTAGACCAGGATGAAATGGTTGCTGTGTTGGAGAGAGCGCTCGAGCAGTGTTCGCCAATGTCTCTTCGTTACCGCCAATTATCTCAAATGTTGCAGGCACGGCTTAAGGAGGTCCAGGCAGCGAAGGAGTTTGAAGAGCGAATGTATCAAGACAGACGGCAGAACCTTTTGTCCAGAGGCGTCACAGAGGAGCATGTGGAATTGCTTTCCAGAGATAGTTCAGATCCCCTGCCTACGCCAATACGGCGCGACTTGGAGGTAGCCAACGCGCAGGCTTGGCGAGAAGAACTGGTGGCCAAGAGAGAGCGAGCGAAAAAGGCGTTTGAGTCACCGTGGCTACAAGCGACCGAGAGGGACCTATACCAGTGCAACCTAACCCTTTCAGCAGTGTTGGATCGAGAAACTAGGGCGTCGATGGACGCATACAGAGAGGTGCTGCAAGACAAACTCAAGAACCATCATGAAAACTTGGGCACCATAAAGTGCGAGTTTGCGTTAGAAGCAAGGAGACGATGGTGTTGTGCTGAAGGTCTGCTAAAGAAAGAAGACAGACATCTGGTAACCAATCTGGTCCAGACATTGCCGACTATCCATGATCTCGGAGAATCATCGCAAGGTACCCTAGAGGAAGTTTCGCCAGCTTCCCCCGAAGCTGAAAAGAACAGTGACGAAGAAGCAATGTTCATGACCCCCGTGCCGATTACGAGTGGCCACTGTAGACAGTTCCGCGAAAACGACGACTGCGCACTATCAGAAGCAATGCTCAGAGAGAGTTCCACTAGGAAGCGAAAGAGACCCGCCAGCAGTCAGCCCGGACACAGAAAGGCTCAGAACACTATAACGAAGTATTTTTTCAGTCAAAAATGATCTCGTTTAAGGCTTAGTTATACATACATACATACATCACATTATTTACCCTCGGATTTTAGAGTAGCTTGTGCAGCTAATATCTCCGAGCATTTAATGAGAGATGGACACATGAGAGATAGACCATCACACCGGGAACTACGTCCCCTACTCTTTTCGAACAGTGTGTGGGTTCTTTTACGTCCCACAGAATCAATTATGAAGAGTTGTGAGACGGGGCCTACGGTTTATCGTCCTTATCCGAGAAGACTAGAAAGTCTAAACCATTTGCAGATGTTATTACAAAGGCAGCACTAACTCCTCAATTATTTAAAGACCCTGAGTGTTGGTCCGACCGGGGTTTGAACCACCGACCTCCCGCACGCTAGTCCGGTGCTCTACCACTGAGCTAACCGGTCGGCGGTTATAGTTTATTTTGGCTAATAAAATTTGAGTCCAGCCCTTTTCTTTAGAGAGTACATAATATATTACATTCATTAAACTCACGCTTTAATTTGTAAGAGAAACATCATTATAGTTCTGTGGCAGTTCAGTTCAATGAATGACAATCATTTTGCTTAATCAATGACTGCTGTTGGTTTTTACTTTAACGAGGAAGCACGACAAGCTTTCTTAGTAGTAGATATGCCAAAAACAACTTATCTCGGCGTTTAGAAAAAGTGTTCAGTTCAGGTGCATGACCCTGGTGAAAATTTGAGTCCCGCCCTTTTCTTTAGAGAGTCTGCCGTTCTGCCCTCTTGAAACGTGTACTCGGGATCTCTCAAAATAGCGGTCCATTGTCCAAATCCGTGCTTAGCAATGCCTTCCTTGAGAAACTCGTCCTCGTATGCTGTAAATTTCAACGCCCTGCGCTGACTTCTTTGGATTCGCAATGGGTTTGTCGGTGGGGCATTCCTCTCAGGGGGCACCACGCTTTTCGATTCGGCGCTTTCAGCCAGTGCCGCAGAACTTGACGTTGAATCGCGAAATCTCGTATTCACCTCCTTATCCAGTTCGGAGCCTTTAGCACCTTGTAGCTTTTGCAAACACTCGTGAGCCTTCGCAGCAACTTCGCGCGACCTCTGCTTTTGATAGTGAACTTTGGCGACGGCTGAGCTGTGTTTCTGATCTTCCGACAAAATCCTTTGCTCTTTGCTAGTGAGCTGATTGAGGCTTTGCGTTTCGACGATTTGGCGATAGCGCGTCGGGTGAATGTACTTTCCGATTGCGTCAAAGACTAGTTTGCTCATGACATCGCCCAATTTGCTGTGTTGGCCCCCATTTCTCGTCACCAGAACGAACTCGCACTGGGGTTTCAGCAATGGTCTTACGAAATCGATGTAGCCATCGAGCACCTGCATGCTTGCGTCGGTCAGAATCAACGAATCAAATCCGTACTTGCCAGCAGTCTTGAACTTTTTCTGGTCGATAAATCCCCCGTTCTCCTTGGCCGTCTTAACCATGTCGACTGTCAAGTACTGATAAGTCATAGGGCGAGACCCCTTCACCTTGATGAACAAATACACCGCTACAAATTTCGTGGCAAATGTTAAGTCCGACGGGTTGACTTGACCCGGACTTGTCTTGCACGTCTTCACGGTGTTTTCGTAACGAGGCAAATGAAACGTCACCACTTCTCACAGTTCTTCCAGGGTTGCCCAGTGCCCCCTATCATCCAGAGTTTCAATGTCTAGATCTTGTGTCCACTGCAATCTCATCATCTTTGCCACCGTCTTGCGAGCTCTTTTCAGGTACAATTCTGTCGATGACAAGTTTCGGAGAACTGCGTCAGAGGCGCCATTTATTTTTCTGAAGTCGATCATTTCATAGATGGCATCAATGTAGCCCAATCGTCCACCGTGTCCTAGCTTGCATTCGTCCTGCAAGTGATCGATAAACTTGAATAACAGACTGTGAGAACACAGGCTGAAGTCCAGCACTTCAGAACTCAATTCCTCCTCGTCTTCGCAGCAAAATTTGAGAAATTTGAAACACCTCTTGACAATCTGCTGAGCTGCGCGATCTTTCTTGCAACCACCGCCACTTCCAGTCAACCATTTCGTGAATGATTCGCCAATTTGGCTGCAAACCGAAAATGATGGCAATACTCTGGCGGGTGGTTTTGCGATTTCGCTCGCTTTATCGTCATCGGCAAGTTCTTTGGTACTTGCAACGGGCTTTTCGTCGAAGAAAAAGAACCAACTGTGCTTGGTGTTCACGTTTTTCCTGCAACCGCGTTGACTTTTAAATCCATCGTGATCACACACTTGTATTGGACAGTGATACAAGCTATCTGTTTCGTCTTTTTCCAAGTGAAGCCGTTTCGGTTTCGGTGATGAGCCATCGATTTTCGACCAGTCAACCTTGCCTTTCTTGTTCATCTCTGACATCTGCGTGATTCACACAGTTTGTTCCACTTGCATAAATTGTGAACAAACTACAAAGGCGACGGAAAAAAAGAATGGCTGCTTTGTGCAACCTGCCCCGACTTGCCCCCGCTTGCTCAGGCGTGGCAGTGTGTGCTGTTCGTAATTAAACTTGCAAATCTAAGGTGGCATATGACGTTGGTGGGATTATGTTCAACCTTGTCCGGACAAGTCAATAAGCGCCTCGAAATGTCTTTTAAAATATGTTATGGACTGTGTTTCGAGTTTTTTCCAGCTTAAAACTATAGACCAAACGTTTTACCATTTTAAAAGCAATAAACTGACATAGATGGCAAGAAGAGAAGAATGTTTCTGTTGAACAACATGCACAAAGGAACTGCCGTTTTCTAAATAGGAACCATTGTGCACAAATAGGAACTGATGTTTAGGAACAAACTGTTCCACGCGCCCATAAAAAGGAACATTTCATTCAAAACGGAACCATTAATGGGAACAATTGTTCCTCAAGTGAACGAAAAGGAACCAATTTTCAAAGCAGGAACGACGAAAGAAAGGAACAAACGTTCCTTTACAAGAAAAAGGAACGTAAGCATTTGGGAACGAAAGTTCCTCACGCCAGCATAAAGGAACAGCTACTCCAAAAGGGAACGCATTAATAGGAACAATTGTTCCTCAACTGCATAAAAAGGACCAAAATGATTAAAAGAGGAACAATACCATAGGGAACACTTGTTCCTAAGTCACTCATTTGAGGAACAAAACGTTCCTTTCAATGTTAAAAATGAGGAACAAAAGGTTCTTTTTAGCTCTAAATGAACACTTTGTTCCTATTTTTCACAGCAGTTTGTTCCTTTTGATGCTAAGAGGACCACTTCAAATAGGAACAATCGTCCCAAGATGGGAACGTTCCCAAAGCAAAAACGGGAACAGTGCTCAAAAATAAAATGTAATAAAAACGCCACTTAAGGGATGACAAAAACATACTAAAGCGTTTTAAGAATCTCCATGCTGAAAACATACAACAGCCAAAATTTCATCGACCAAATCATGCTAGAACATGTTCAAATCCGGCAGCAAAAATTTTGGGAAACGTAATAGATCGTTTCCCATATTTCTTGGTTCCTGTCTTCTTTCGATTTTTTTGTTCTCTTAAAATACGTTGTTTACGTTATTCCGGCTTGACTATAGTAGAGAAATTTAAGGAATATAGACGAGGAGGGACAATAGAATAACATTTTCATGCACTTTGTTCATACGCGTAAAATACGCCAAAATTGTTATTCCGTTTAACTACCGTGAGGAGTACTCAAAAGTTTTGTTCATTTGTTTCCTTAATTTATTCACCTCATACCCGTAGCAAACGTTGAATTCGTTATAACATTCACTTGTTGAGGTAAACAGGAAGTTCTGCAAATTGTCTCACATCTTTCGCTGTGATGTTCAAGCGCATAACTATTTTAGCGTGTAGGGCTTATATGGCCTGAATAACATTAATACGGAACTGGTACATAGACCCGATGCTTAGTTTCTCTTGGTTTTTAGGAGTATATAGCGTACTAAGCGTATACTACGGGTATCAGTTGAATACTTATGACTTTGTTGTAGACTTTCATTCGGTTGTTTGAGTGTACATCGACTTTACCGGGTACTGCGGGTATGGCTTGAATACTAACGACTCTGTTGTAGGCTTTCATTCGGTTGTTGGAGTGTACATCGAGTTTACCGGGTACTGTAGTAATAATAATAATAATAATAATAATAATAATAATAATAATAATAATAATAATAATAATAATTATTATTATTATTATTATTTTTTTATTATTTATTTAGTTATTTTTATTATTATTATTATTATTATTATTATTATTATTATTAGTAGTAGTAGTAGTAGTATTACCCGCAGTGCGGGTATCGCTTGAATAATAATAATAATTGTTATTGTTATTATTATTATTATTATTATTATTATTATTATTATTATTTATTATTATATTCAAGCGATACCCGCAGTACCCAGTAAACTCGATGTACATTACAACAACAGAATCAAAGTATACAACAGACTCATTAGTATTCAACTTATGCCCGTAGTATACGCTTATTACGCCATACACTTCTCAAAACCGAGAGAAACTAAGCATCGGGTCTATGTACCAGTTTCGTATTAACGTTATTCAGGCCATATACACCCGACACGCAACAATAGTTCTGCGCTTGAACATCACAAAGAAAGATGTGAGACAATTAGAAGAACTTTTCTATTTGCGTTAACAAGTGAAAGTTATAACAATTTTAACGTGTTCTACGGGTATGACCCGAATAAATTAAGGAAACAAAAGCTTTCAAGCTCTGCACATAGCTATTGCATCTACTGTGTGGCTTATCCCTGTATCAAAGGTAATACCGATTTTAGCGTGTGTGGCGTATTTGTACAGAATATTTTAGAAGGGGTGAGGGTAATTCACGCTATAATTAATAATTAGTTAAATCGGCCAATGAAACAGATTTTCTTTATTCCCTTGGTGCGTCATTGTACTGACAGAGTATTTAAGCGCTGAAAAGCCTGAAGAAATTGCATTTCTCTAAGTCTTCTTAGCAAGGAAAAATGAGCAAGCCTTGCTCACAACTCAACAGTAACGCGATACGCGATAGAGCGGAATGCCACATCATCGCTGCAATTGAGAATACGTGCTGTGTTGTGGCTTTTAAGTGTGTGTGGAGAGTAAATGATAGCGAAATTGAACGAGCCTGGAAGTGGATCTGCGAAAAGGACATGAATGCGACTTAACTTTGTTGAAACTGAGCGAGGTTTGCTTTTTCTTTTCCGCGATAAGCACATCACAACTTGGCAGCAAAAGAAAAAAGACAAACCCTTGCACTGAGCCTAGAGAGAGCGACGACTCCAATGAAGAATCTGTAATCAATCCTTCGCAGATTTCTGCACCAGGGAAACAAGTTTTTCCAGCCATTTCTTACTGCGTGGTGTGCCAAACACCCAACGGCTCGGCAATGAGCCCATTTAAGATTCAACGCGCCCTTGGAAAATGTGGCCTCGAGTTCTACCTGTCGAGAGCGTCAAGGAAAAAAATTCTTACGCCCTAAACCAGCTTTCCCAGGTCCTCAAGGATCACAAAAACTCTTGTTTGATGGGTTTCGTTGAAGCGTCGTATCAACATTGCCTGAGGTAAGTAATCAACCGTTTCCTTGTTCCTCACATTTCCGTCGCAATGCAATGTTTCAACCACCAACTAAAATATATCGACCTAATCATTCAACCAAGTTGACACTTAATTTACAGTGAATCGTTGCATATTTCAATCAAGAATCAGGGCAATTAACACTTGAAGCTATCAGATATCGTCTTACCGTTTTACTGGAAGATCTCAGGCAAATGAATTCGTGGTTTCAAATTCAGGAGACATAACATCAAATACCGAAACAAACGAGCGCGATGTGATTACCATTAGTAGCTGATTGATACAAATGAGTTGTACTCAAAACGCTCCTTATGATGAAGCCACCTGGAGCTTTTACTTTTAAAACAACTAAGTTCAGATATAATGAATTTTCGTGCTTGCTTATTGTTCAATCGCGACTCCGTGTATTACCATTTTGCAATAAAATATTGTGTTTCCCAAACTTTCTACAGTAAATGGCAGAAATTAAGTGTGCATTTTCTTAATTGAATTGAAACACCCGTCCTCGTACGAGACTGACGATAAATGAAACCATTGTTTCCTTATGCGGGGCCCTTCAAGACGAGATAGAAGTCAGTGATGACGAGCATGTCGATTCTCAAGAAATATCGGCAACGGAAAATGTAGTTCGTCTACGAGTGCTAAGTTCCGACTTCAAACCCATGATGACCGCATCTGCGCAAGAATTACGCCGGGCTGGCCTAAAATTCGACTGTTTTGGCCTTCACGTTAACGCACAAGAAACCACCAGCACGACGACATCCTGCACGCCAAACAAGCCATTGTCCTCTCCGATCACAGTTCTGTGCCACGACATTGACGTTACGATGACAAAGCTTCTGTTCAGAGTTCACCAGGGAGACGTTTATAAGAAAGTGGCCGAATCTCAATTCACCTTCAAATTCCTTTGTTCCATGAATATGTTTCTGCTGAACCTTACGGGGAATCAATGTTTTAAAGACAGGCTGGTCCAACATTTTCAACGTGTTCTTCTACTGTTGAGCGATCCCGAAAGCTGTCTCATGGGCCAAATAAAAATTGACCGGGACTTAGTCGAAGTACAGGGTGGCTGGTTATGGTCTTTTTCGACAGGATCGTTTTCACAGGGAATCACCCCAGAATCCCAGGTAAGAATAATTAAAATTGTGCGTTTTAACTAAAGCTCTGAGCGGGAAAGTCGTCAGTTCTGATTCACATAAGCCTTCCATCCAGATTTCTTGATATCGTGTCTGCGCAAACTGCACATACAAGTTCTTATAGCTTTACGTGCCCATGGTTGTTGATGATGGGCTGTATCTAAAACTGTGCCATGACGATCAAAACTTGTTTTAGGTGTACGGTCTCTTCATGTTTCATCTCAAAATTAAACAAAAGCTTGGTTTTTCGTTTTTTTTTCTTTTTGTTTTGTTTGTTTGTTTGTTTGTTTTTTTGCAACGAGATCTTACCTCTCCACGGGCTGGTGTTCATTACAGCAATGCCACAGATCCAGACCCAAAGTACTTCCAGCAAATACTTGAGAATAGCCTTCCCAAAGAGCAGATAAAGCAGTTTTGTGCTGACTTCTTGGCTCTCTTTCGTCCGAAAGAACATAAAAGACCCGTTCCATGTGCTATTGGGGCTTCCGACAGTGGAAAGACAAGCCTGTTCAGTCTAGTTTTTCAGATTATTCCTCTCCGTCGTATAGCCCGTGTCACCAAACAGAAAAGCTTTAACAAAGCTATGATAGATAGCTCAACTGAGGTGATCTTTCTGGACGAGGCACATCGCGATCTCCTGGACGTCGATGATTAGAAGATCATATGCTAAGGCGGATTCACCTCTCACGATGTTAAATGGAAAAAAGCAGAAGGGTTCTACTTTCGTGCTAGCATGTACATAACCTGTCAGCAAGAAATGGATTTCGGCCCTGAACACAAGGATGCCATGAACCGGAGGCTTCATAAATATTTCTTCCGCAGTCTACCCCACGTGGAGGTGGAGGCGAACAAATGGCTGCGAGAGCACGCTATGGACTGCATTGTCTGGGCCCAAAGCTTGATCGCCGCTGACTCCATGGCAAGTAGTACGCTGACAACACAGATCTCCGAAGATGATGGTTTGGCAGGCGAAGATGTTCAACGAATCCTGGCTGTCTCTTTAATCGACGAACACCTACATGTAGTACCAAGCTCTTCTCAGCCAAATTGCATGGAAGATGAGATTCAGACAGTCCACGCCTCATCGGAGAACAAAGAAAACACCACAGATGACAGCTCTGATGACCACGATGGTGATTTGATGAAGCTACGTTACGAGGTTGCTAAAGCAATACCAGATGGGATCCGACACAGGCAGCTGTCCATGCTACTGAGAAACGCCGAAGGTCGTCGTAAGGAGACTAAGCGATTGACGAGGGCCAGGCGAGACAAACAGCTGGCGGCGCGGCGAAAACATCTAGTTGACTTGGCAGTAGTTAGCGAGTCACAGGCAGAGAACCTGATCACCGATCCCGACGGTCCACTTCCACCTAGCCTGGATCAAAAACAACAACAGGCCATCCGTGACAGAAGTGAGCGCCTGGAAGCTCAAAAACGGAGAGAGGATAAAAAAAAAAGTTAGACGAGCGTTTTCCAATTCATGGCTCGAAAACAAGGGAAAGGAGATGGCTGAGTATAACTGGCGGCTTGAAAAAACCAAAGACGCCGAAATGTGTGCCGTACTAAAGAGTTTGTTGGAAATCGACAGCGACAAATTGCGGGCATTCCGCCAGCAACAAGGGACGCTGGACTTGTAGATGGCAGTGGAGGAAAGGAAGAAACGGTGTTCAGAGCGTGGATTGGTAAAGCGGGCCTGCGTGACGTTTATTCCCCGTTACCAGTGATCGTCAACGTATGCAATTTCAACGACGGAACAGTGACCCACCCGTGATCACTTCACCTGAAATGGACAATGCAACGACGACTGCCCATTATTCCTCACTCCGAAAACCCCCTCTTACGTTCCGTCCACCAACGAGCCACAAGCAATGTTCAGTCCACCGACAAGCCAGGAATCTGTCGAATACGACGACAAAGAATTGGCTCCAACGCCTAAGACTTATCTCAGTGCCAATGTCTGTCCATCGCCAGTGTTGCCGCTGCCTTCACCAGGCAGACCATCAAAGAGACGTCGACTCTCGCGAAGCCAGTTATCAAAGGGACGGACACGAGTAACCAACTTTTTCAGCTCACAGGATTGCACAAAAGAGTAATTTAAAAGACATTGAGTCAACTGGCTTGGCCTTTTTTCTGTTCTCAACGCAGGCTGAACTAAAACATTGTCTTGTCAATGACTTTTACGTTCATTCTTGATTAAAACGCCTCCAAAATGACAGTTTAAGTTTAAAATTAGTATTGCTGAATAAAATTAGTTCTGAAAAGTTGTTTGAGCTATCATTTATTGTCTGATATGCCCCTTCAACCTGCGCTAGCATCACAAAAGCGATAAAGAAATAAACAGAACCCCCAAACGAGAAGATTGCAAGATCGGGTTATGACAATCGGGAAACAAATTTCAGTTCCGCCCTTTTCTTTAAAGAGTCAGCCATTCTTCCATCTTGAAATCGAAAATCTGGATCTCTTAAAATTGCTGTCCACTGGCCAAATCCGTATCTATCTATGCTTTTCTCGAGAAAATCGTCCTCATCCGCCGTAAATTTTAAAACACGGCGATGACTTCTTTGGATTCGCAATTGGTTTGTCGGTGGGGTATTCCTCTTAGGGGGCACGCTTTTCCATTCTGTACTTTCAGCCAGTGCTGCAAGACTTGAAGTTGCATCGCTAAACATCGCGCTCACCTCCTTATCCACCTCAGAGCCTTTGGTTCCCTGTAGCTTTTGCAGACACTCGTGAGCCTTCACAGCAACTTCGCGCGACCTTTGCTTTTGATGGTGAACTTTGGCGACGGCCGAGCTGTGTTTCTCATCTTCCGACAAAATCCTATGCTCTTTGCTACTGAGCTGATTGAGGCTTTGCGTCTCGACGATTTGACGGATGAATGTACTTTCCGATTGCGTCAAAAACTAGTTTACTCATGACGTCGCCCAATTTTGCTCCATTTCTCGTAACAAGAACGAACTCACACTGCGGTTTTAGCAATGGCCTCGCGAAGTTGATGTAGCTATCGAGCACCTGCATGTTTGCATCGGTCAGAATCAAGGAGTCAAATCCGTATTTGCTGGCAGTCTTGAACTTTTTCTGGTCAATTAATCCCCCGCTCTCCTTCGCTGCCCTAACCATGTCGACTGTCAAGTGCTGATAAGTCATAGGGCGCGACCCCTTCACTTTAATGAACAAGAAAACCGACCTAAATATCGTAGCAAATGTTAAGTCTGATGGGCTCACTTGACCTGGATTGCTCTTGCACGTCTTTACGGTGTTTTCGTAATGTGGCAAGTGAAATGTCACCACTTGCAGCAATTCCTCCATTGTCACCCAGTGACCTCGAGCTTCTAATGTGTCGATGTCCAGTTTTCGGGTCCACTGCAATCTCATCATTTTTGCTACTGTCTTTCGAGCTCTCTCAAGGTACAATTCAGTCGCAGATAGGTATCGCAGAGCTGTATCTGATGCCCCATTGATTTTTCTATAGTCCATTAGTTCGGAAATTGCGTCTATGTAGCCCAACCGCCCACCATGCCCCAGTTTGCACTCGTCTTGCAAGTAGTCTATGAACTTGAACAAAAGATTTGTGGAGCACAGACTGTAGTCTATCACTTCAAACGTCAATTCTTCCTCGTCTTCATAACAAAATTTCAGAAATTTAAAGCTTCTCTTCACTATTTGTTGAGCTGTGCGATCGTTTTTGCAACCCCCACCACTTCCAGTCAACCATTTCGCGAATGCTTCGCCAATTTGGCCGGAGACTGAAAATGAAGGAATAACTTTGACACCATTTTTTCCCCTTTGGCTTGATTTGCAGTCATTTGTAGTGGTCTTTGATAAATAAGTGTCCCGCACTTGCGATGAATATTGAAGTTCTGAAAGGTCGGGTTTTTCGTCAAAATAAAAGAACCAACTGTGCTTAGAACTGGCATGTTTCCTGCATCCACGCTGACTTTGAAATCCTTCGTGTTCGCATACTTGAATTGGACAATGGTACAAGCTGTCCGTATCTTCTTTTTCTAAATGAAGCCGTTTTGGTTTTGGCGATGCACCGTCAATTATAGACCAATCAACTTTGACCTTCTTGTTCATTCTTGAAAAAGAGGAACCGATTTAGCCAACAGACGTGTTTGTACCGCTAAGCAAAAACGGACGATTCTTTGAATTTGGAGCTTGTCAGCACTTGTCCCTACTTGCCCGAGCTTATTTCTATTGTGGTCAAATTCATAAAAGAGAGTTACATCTCAAATGGGTTCAGGCCTCCCTGGACAAGCCAGTGCATGCCTAAAACAATGGCTGCGTTGTTCAAATTCACTGTTCATTATTCTTAAGTAAATCGAATCTGCTATTGACTCTGTTTCGTGTTGCTTTAAACTTATTAACTGCACACTACACCAAACGTTTTGTCACGCAATTTACAAAGCGATAAATACATAGATGGCAAGAATAGAAGAATGGTTCTGTTGAACAACATGTACAAAAAAACTGCCATTTTCTTAACAGGAACCATTTCACATAAATAGGAACGAATGATTAGGGACAAACTGTTCCATGTGCCAGTACAAAGGAACATTTTATTCAAAACGGAGCGCATTAATAGGAACAGTTGTTCTTAAAGTGATTAAAAAGGACCAAAATGATAAAAAGAGTAACAACGCCAATGGGAACACTTGTTCCTAAGCGTTTCATTTCGGAACAAAACGTTCCTTTCAGTGTTAAACATTCGGAACAAAAGATGCCTTTTTAGCTCTAAATGAACACTTTGTTCCTATTTTTCACAAGAATTTGTTCCTTTTGATACTAATAGGACCACTCAAAGAGGAACAATAGTCCCATGATGGGAACGTTCCCAAAGCGAAAGCAGGAACAGTGCAAAAAAATAAGAGTAAATTTAAAACCCAGTTAAGGGATGAAGAAAACACACCAAAGCATCTTATGAATCTCTATGCCAAATACATACAACAGCCAAAATTGGGTTGATAAAATCGTGCTAAAACATGCGGAAATGTGGAGGTAACGTAGAAGATCACTTCCCAAAAGTTTAGTTTCCGATTTTAAAAACTCAAAGATCATCCTAAGTGCCACGCAATTACCCCGTAACTTTGTTTTCGTGAAGTTTTATGTAGAGCAATTCCAAAGATTATGTTTTCTCTTTTTGTCATCCCCAAAAACACTCAAACTGGATGTTTTATACTCATAAGAGTTCCTCTTAAGAGAAACAGCTATGAAAAGGCACACTTGCTCGTTTAGAACTATTAAGAGGAGTTGTCCTTAAATTATATATCAGCAAAACAATGATTATCTTAAAGCGATCTTGTTTCATAATACAATATATCAATTTTGTCCCCGGCATAACCGTTATACCCGTTGAAGTTATACAATTGTGCAGATCAGATTAGTTTAAGTAGGAAATAGATCATAGATGCACAGGGGAAAAGAGTAAATGAAAACCGCAAACAGAAATATCAACTGATACAAGCTGAAGGTACTATTCCCCGCTGCCTCGGTTGTATCCGTCACACTAAACAAATATTGGATTTCCAGTCATATCACAGTAGTCAAAAGACCTCAAGTATAACGGAAAAATAAGCTCAAAGTACTGTTCCCCGCTGTCTCTGTTGTACCCGTCACACTAAAGAAATAATTGGAGATACAGTACAGTTATATCACAGTAGTCAAAAGATCTTAAGTATAACGGGGATGGCGAATACAACGGGAAGGACTTAGAGTACATCAGATCTGCTTCAAGAAATATATAAAAGACAACGAAGATAGCGGATACGACGGGGACAGAACTTACACTAGTAGTAGTAGTACTAGTAGTAGCAGTAGTTGTAGTAGTAGTAGTAGTAGTACTACTACTACTACTACTTCTAATAATATAATAATAATAATAATAATAATAATATATATTATATATTATTATTATTCATTATTATTATTATTATTATTGTAGTAGTAGTAGTAGCTGTTGTTGTTGTAGTTTTAGTAGTGGCACTGTAAGTTCTGTCCCCGCCGTATCCCGTGTATTGATGGAACAGTTCCCTCTAAAAATGATTGAACAACGGAAGGACTTACAGTACATCAGATCTACTTCAAGAAATATATGAAAGACAACGAAGATAGCGGATACGACGGGAACAGAACTTACAGTAGTAGTAGTAGTACTACTACTACTACTTCTAATAATAATAATAATAATAATAATAATAATAATATATTATCATTATCATTACATTTTCAACATTATCATTATTCATTATTATTATTATTATTATTATTATTATTATTATTGGTAGTAGTAATATTAATATATATTAGTAGTAGTAGTAGTTGTTGTTGTTGTTGTAGTTTTAGTAGTAGCACTTTAAGTTCTGTCCCCGCCTTATCCGGTGTATGGATGGAACAGTTCACCTCTAAAAATGATTAAATCAAAGCGCCACGCAACATATAAATATAACGCAAAAAGCAATTTTGTGATTGGCCGTTGTGAGGTCAGCCCAAAAACTCAATACCGTTTAAGTGTTGTACAACTACAACAAGCTTCTTAAGGTTTAGATGAACGGTCAGCCAAGCCTTATTATCTTTTTTCTTTAATTGACTTCACAAGCTTCAAAAAAGTTGTTCAGCAGTTACAAAATCAGCAACTTAACTAGAAACTATGAACAATTTTATATTAATGTTGACCAGGAACTGACAGCTCATCACTACCAAGCTGGCCCTTAAACTCCAAATGTAGTCTAAAGTAAAGGCTGCGCAGTTGGTACCACGTAGTATTCTACCCACGCTTTTGGTATATCATTTACATATATCCCTTCGACCAGGTAAACATCGTCGAAACCCTCATTTTCACAACATTTTACTAACTTCACGAAGTGTCCGGCGCCAAAATAAGACAACGTCAAAAATATAAAAATTACAACGAACCTTTCTTTCAATTCAAATCTAACGTACATGTTGCTATGCGACTACAACAAGCCATGTTTCTGTCGTGAAGAATGGCTGGACTTGAAGTGCACCTTAACCCAAATTTTTTATCGCTAAAATATATCTTTGCACCTGTTTGAAACGCTTGGGCCTTTTTTTTTTTTTTTTTTTTTTATTTTTTTTTTACCAAATCTTGACTAGTTATTTTGGCTTTCCTAGGGTGTTAAAGTTGCAAACTCTGGCCATCTTCTGCCCCACGACCGAGTCAGAAGGGGCTTGGGTCTATTCTCGATTTGACGTCACTAACTGCTTTGCATGCATGTCTTACAAAGACTTAATGCAATGTAAATCATTTTGTGACGTCAAATCGAGAATAGACAAAAGCCCCTTCTGATTCGGTCGTGGGGCAGATGATGGCTAGATTTTGCAACTTTAACACCCTAGAAAAGTCAAAATAACTAGTCAAGATTTGGTTAAAAAAAAACAAAACAAAACAAAACAAAAAAAAAAAAAAAAAAAAAAGGCGCAATGCGTTTCCAACAGGTGCAAAGATTTATTTTAAGAAAAAAAATTTGGGTTTAGGTACACTTTAAGTGTACTCCATTTCCAGGAATTACAGCAGTTCATGTTTACAAGTTAGTGAACGTTCTTTATGTACAAAAAGTACTTCTGTTTACAATGGCTATGGAATTAAAAGGCTTGCGGCATTATTTAGTGCTACCAATTAAAAATCAATGAACGATAAAAACATCGAAAAGTACAATTTTGTTTAGAAACGGAGTGGAATCACACCAATTGAGTGATAAATGAACAAAAAACAGAAACATAACTTATTTCCCGGCCGGTAATTGTGAATAGGAACTTAGCCCCAAGGTCGAAATCAACATGAACACTGTGTGACTCCATGTACACAATCTATTGTAATACCAATTAAAAATCAATGAACGATAAAAACATCGAAAAGTACAATTTTGCAATTTGCGTAGAAACGGAGTGGAATCACCCCAATTGAGTGATAAATGAACAGAAAACAGAAACATAACTTATTTCCCGGCCGGTAATCGTGAATAGGAACTTAGCCCCAAGGTCGAAATCAACATGAACACTGTGTGACTCCATGTAAACAATCTATTGTAATACCAATTAAAAATCAATGAACGATAAAAACATCGAAAAGTACAATTTTGTGTAGAAACGGAGTGGAATCACACCAATTGAGTGATAAATGAACAGAAAACAGAAATATAACTTATTTCCCGGCCGGTAATCGAGAATAGGAACTTAGCCCCAAGGTCGAAATCAACATGAACACTGTGTGACTCCATGTATACAATCTATTGTAATACTTAAGAAACCAGTTAGTCCAAGTTAATCAGTTATTAAATGTCGCGAGTTTCCAGAATTATACTGTTCAAAACAAAACAATCGCCTTGGTACCTAGTTTAGGGAGAAAACAACGTTAACTCATTCAAAACTGGAATTGCGATAGAGACAGAATTTCGTCAAAAGACACAGATCAGTGTAGTGTCGATCAAAATGTTATTATTTTGTCTCTAAATAAGCTGAAAATTGGAAACCTATTAATTCCAGTTGGAAACGATATATCTCTCACGGAGACAAAGTACAATGTACATTTTACTTCATTTAACAAATCAAAGCTACACAATGAACATACAACTTATTATTATAATTATTATAGCCACAATATTAGCATTTCCGACATTTCACAATACTATCTCGCTACCGATGCAACACCTTGTTAAATTACGTAACTTAAATAAAGAGCAGAACAATACGCAATTTTTACTTTTCAAAAATCGCAGCTTTATGCTTTAACATAAGTAAACATACCAATAGCCAATATTATACAAAGCATATGAAAGGGGAAAAACAATTCGGCAGACAAAGTCTATCTTCATTGCAAGACTTAGTTTCGACCGACACGTAAGCTTGGATGAAAACTTTCCGGTGAGACGCTCGAAGCAAATCTTTCGGTCACTCGATTCCATTCCGAGCGGTTGCTTCCCCTCCGCAGTTGCTGTTTCCGTTGTTACCGGTAACACTTGCACCCTGCCCTTATGTCCGACAGGAGAGTCGCCAGGTTTCTTAATACTTTGAGGGCTTCTGCGAAAATTGGGGTCCAACTTACTCAAGGCAGAAACTTCAGAGCAGGTGTCCTACAGAGAAAGAGAAAACACATAGATTAGGAAACACAGAGATTAGATGCGGATGTTCTAACGCATCAAGTGGGACTGCATTTTTGTGTTTAGATCGTCAAAAAAAATGTCTAAGCTCGATTTCCGCCGCTCCTTAATGTCCCGAGTATCCTCCCGAGGGGTGAGTGCGGGCTCATTTCCCGAAGCAGCGACGGTACAGTTTTTCCCAATACGGACCGACCAATAGGCCGGAACATAACGTGTTTATTATTTTTTTGTGTGTGTGGAAAAACTGGTTTATAGAAGGGCTGACAGGCGGGCAAATCAATCTAGAATGGGCAAATTTCGTTTATACGTTTTTTACGCGCGAGTTTGCATTGACGTTTTAATTTAGTCAGTGAAAAAAAATTTCTCGTCTTACCGCGGCAAGACATTAATGCTTAAGATCTTCATGGAGAATTTTAACGGGCACTTTAAGGTCAGAAACCTGAATTGTATTGGAGGTAAATTAACCTTGCAGATTTTTCAACGTTTGCTAGTATTATGCAACTGAAGACAGTGACTCTAGCTTGAAACCATCGCCTCAACACAAAGGAATAAATTGAACGATCAGAGAAAACTCGTTTCTTCTTGAATTAAACTTTGAATTGAATTAAAACGGCGATTTAAGAACTGAAAAAGAGCAAAATAAAAGGCAAAGAAACAGATTAAACGCAGGAAAATATGGTAAAGCTCGTAAATTAAAACTACGGTTATCACTGCAACAACGAACAACAACAACAACAACAACCACAAGTGCAAAATTTGCACAACACCACAGAGACGGAATGTCATGACAACAAAATACAAGCGTAAACCTTCTTGTTCTATTGAGAATAGTGAAAAGACCTCGATTATACAAGAGAAAACAAAGAATGGCAACCAGAAATGGCGTTCAAAGCGCCCCACTTGTAATAATATATGGCGGTAAACTAAGCTACCGGGTGTATACTAAGTTGAGTATAGTCGCTTTTTTCAGAAATTGCACCGTTTATTTCTTCATCCACTTAACAACCATTCGTGGCCAATATAAAACATCATTCACGCGATTTCTGCGCTTTCACTTTGATGAAAATTTTCGCTTCCTTCCAAGTTTGCTTCAAGGTAGGCAGTGGTCCGGCCTGATGGGAAAATCCGGACCGCTGAAGCGCGCGCATCAGCCAATCAGATTCAAGGATTTAGGATTCCGGACAGCTGAGATGCCTCAAAATAAATGAATAAATAAATAAATGTATAATCTACCTGAGGGTTTCAAGTTATATTCTTCCTTAGGGTACACTGGTAGTGATTTCTTAAGGGCTCCTTTTGTCTAAGTTTCGTTATAGCGCCACTGACAATTAACACCGTGACACTGCACGAAGGAAATGTTGTCAGCGCAAGTGTGTATTCTAAATCCACCTAAGGTCATACTGTCAACCGAAAAGTTTTCATTACCACTTCTTCGTTTTCGTGTCCCTTGTCCTTGCTTTCTTTTCACTCCCAAAGATGCCAGCCTTTCTACCAGTACACACTCGAGCAGCGACAGAAAGATAAAGAAAAATGAGGTTATCAGATACCAGTCCACGCACTTCACATAACTCACCTAAAGACATAATGGATCAAAAATGTTAGGAGCCATTACATCACTATAAAATAAGTGTCCGAAATGTTTAAGAGGAATATATAGCCCAATACCCCTTTCCAAGATTTGCGAAAAAATTGTCTTGACAGGACGATTAAGTCTTGGTGGGAAGCTGATCTAATCAAAAACAAACAATTTGACTTTTTGCAAGGAAGATCTACCGTAACTCAGTTGTTATCAAAGATTAACGATTGGGTAAAATCGCGAAACTTGTGAATTTTTGTATGTTATTTTTCTAGCTCTCGCTAAAGATTTTGACAGCGTACCCCATGACCGGCTACTGTTAAAGTTTAGTAGTAACGGAATTGGCTAAGACATTTTCTCACAGGTCGCAAACAAATGACGCGTAGTCGTTAGAGGAACTTGCTCTGAGTAGACGACTGTCACGTCCTTTACGCCACAAGGGACTGCCCTAGGGCCTATATTGCTTCAACTGTATATCAATAACACTAATACATGTGTATCTTCTACAGTTAAAACTTCATGCTGATGACACAAAGATCTACAGGAAAATAGTTGATCCTATCATAGACACTGAGCTTCTTCAAGAGGAGCTCGCCGATCTCAGCAATGGGCTAGTAAATGGCAACTACGTTTTTTAACGCAGATAAGTGCGAATTAATGCCGATAACGCATTCACGAGATAAATCAGTAGCCAATATACTTCAGGAAAAACCCTAAATGATCTAGACAGCTTCAAAGATCTTGGTGTCGGGACAACTATGACAAAGGACCCCCTGTCCTTTCTATGCTGTGTAAATCCCTGGTACAGCCAATCTTGAAAAAACGAGGTACCTGTCTCGTGGAGAGTGCACAAAGAAGAACGTCAAGTTTGGCGCTTAAATGACGCAAAAGGGATATGGCATATGAAGATCGACGCCAGCTGCTCAAATGGCCTATCCTTTTGACCGTAGAATTTACTCATCTTTAGTCGGGTCAAAAAGTTATAAGACAGTTTTTGGTGTTTATCATTTAAAATTTGAAGATTTTTTTCTAATTTACCACATTTAAGTCTACGTGTGCTAACCATTCATATAAAGTGTCATTCTTTTTTCATTAGGATATTCAAGTCATGAAATAATCTCCAAGAGACGTTGTGGAAGCTGATAGCCAGCAGTTAATTAAATGCAAACTCGAATTGCACCTGAATATTGATAATTTTGCATTTGGGAAAGAATGCTGCCCTTTGCAATCACTCAGTTAAGCTGTCAAACTGTAAATTTAAGTTACGGTCGGACAAAAGCCCACATGGCTTGCCAATTGTATATGCTGTGAACTTAGATCAAAGGTGAACTGAGTGACCAGGGCGTATTTCAAAATATGAAGAAATTGAACTTTCACAAATTCCAACCCGCAAAGACGGGTAATATTAGCAGTATAGGAGGAGGAGGAGGAGGAGGAGGAGGAGGAGGAGGAGGAGGAAGGATGAGGAGGAGGAGAAGGAATAAAGCCTACCAAACCGGTTACACAAACCATGACTGCCATAAGATAAACACTGAATATGACACCATCCTCCTCAAATTAATGAGAATCCTCGCATTTTCTTCATAAGATACATACAATAGGCTACCTGTCAAACCGATTCATAACCTATTGGTAAGCCTGAAATAGACATGAAATCGCCCTATCTTTATAGGGTATGTACCAGTGTGCACAGCAAACCCACAGATTCTCACAGTTATCTTCACAACCATCTCATGTCAAAAACGGCATTTCCCATTCTCAATTTCTTGGACTTCGATGTGTATGTAATGATGACTCTGATTTTTCCAACAAATCAGAGGAAATGTGCCAGTTCTTCGAGAAACCTGGCTATCCTGCTTTTGTGGCTCAATCGGGCCATCCCCGCGCCCAGCAAATTGATCAACAGTCAGCACTACAGACTTCACAAAAGGAAAAAAAATGACAGAATACCATTCACCCTCACATTTCACCCTCATAATAACCCAGTAAAATCCATCATTCTTAACAACTCAAAAAGACTGCAAAATGATCCTAAAGCTGGTAGAATCGTTTCGCAACCACCACTGATTTCATTCAAACAAGATAAAAACTTTCTGGTCAGAAGCGCATTCGAAACAACTGAGCAACCTGGCACCTTTAAATGCGCGCGCTCGCGATGCAAAACTTGTCATTTCATTCAAAACACTAACAAAATATCAGCGATCTGTTAAGATCACTGATCGTTTCACGTGTACCTCCGCAAATGTTAGCTATTGCATAACCTGCACATTATGCGAAAAGGTATACATCGGCGAAATAGGAAAACTACTGGGTGACCGATTCTGAGAACATCTACGTGATGTTCAGAAAGATGACAAAGACCCATCCAAACCAGTCGCCCGGCATTTTATTCTCCTTAGCCATTCCAAACAACACACGTCGATCTCCGGCCTTTCCCCACATCAAGGTACTACGGAAAGCCGTTAAAATCTCAAGCAAAAATATATCTTTCAAATCGGCACTCCTAATCCCCACAGTATCAACGAACGCTTTTCATTCAATTAATTCATTCCTGTTTTTCACGTTGCCATGTTACCACCAAAAGCGTAGCTCCATATTCTTTGTGTAAACCATACACAACCCACAATTCCTCGATTCGCTCTGACGAAGGGCTAACCCTCGAAACGTCAGCTTTTTGAATCCCTTCGTTGATAAACCAAATTTTCGTAACTTAATAAGATACCTATTGATGACGTCATCAATATTAATGTTTCCTGCGTAAATTAATGACATTCCAGAGCAAAAGAGAATAATTCGGTGCGCCCTATACTACTGATATTTTCTGACCGGAAAGGAAAAGCTATGGCAATAATAATCTAAAGTGCGGGGCCAGAAATTGAAAGAAAAAACTGTTCATATTTCTATTTCAAAAGATATACTCTTCTGACGCCTTGGGAAAGGAGTGCAATAAATGTTCATGCCGTAGATCGAGCACTTCCCTTGATCAGTAAGAATTAAAAACAAGCCAACAACCGAAGTTAAGGTCAAACCTTAGGTAGCATCTCGTTGACGTAACCCAACAAGAAGACGATGGTGAGAATGCAAGTGATACCAACAGTGAGCCTATCACCACCGTTCTCAGGACTCATCCAGAACACGATCCAACTGAGAATCACCAGAAAGATGCAGGGTAGGAACAACTGGATCATGTAGTATCCCAGGCGCCTTTGCAACAAGAACGAAACTTCGATGATGGTGAAATTACCTGGGCAAAATATAAAAGCGTGCGCATTTCTCATTTCTCATCCTCCCAAACTCTCCCTTATTTCCTCTCTATAGAAACAGCCCACAATTCATGCGTTGCTGTTTCTTGGAAACAAAGAAATCGTGTAGAGTCAATGATCAAAAGTGAAGTTGACAAACAGAAAGAATGTAACGATTTCTAACAAAGCCTGTCCTCATGACCTAAATTTAATGTACATCAAGGCGAATTACTTAGTTACTTAAATAATTTACAAAAGCTCTTTTTGCATAAAAACAGAATTATGGTTCAAAAGAAGTGTAAGCAGTAGAGACGTTCCAAAGGCCATATTGAGAAATAAGACTGGAATTTAGAAATACGGTACCAATGTTATACTCATCAACTCGACGAGACGTCTTAGAAGAGATGATTGAGAATTGTGCCAAGGTGGGTTGTGCAACAGTCACTTTGTTTGTCTTCCATTTGTAATCCACTTCAGTGTTCTGAAATCCGTCTAAAAAAGCAAAAAAAAAAAAAAAAAAAAAAAAAAAGAATAGGAATAGTAAGTGTGATGAAGATTTTCACTACCCTAACCTTGATTTAGGTTATAGTAAAGTGGCAAGACTGCAATAATATGGCAGGCACACTTTGGTACTTAAATTCAGATTTACAATTTTAATACCTCTTCCTGAGAGACAAAGATAAGATTCATGGAACATGACAGGCCTTTAATTGGTACCCAGCCGCGTTTTGCGGCATTGATAAAGCAACCAGCGATGTTGCTACTCCCCTTTGGACAAGAACGTCAGCAACAGTAACGCTACTCGATTCGTTCGGTCTCCAAGCAGGTACCAGTAGCCATTTATGCGCCTTGATAAATCATAAATTAAAAACCAAAAACCAGCTAAACGCAGCAGCAATCAAAGGCATTCTTATCATCCAATCGAATGTCTGACGCTCCATCCGCTTTTTTAAACTAAAACCTTATTGGTGCATAACGGTGATAGTCAGCCGGTGCAGGAGGCAACTGATCAAGAATTCAAGAATTTTAAGGTGGTTATCTTTGGCATTTGAGGCTGTTTGTCTTTTCTAATATAACACCAAGTTATAATTTTCCGAATTATAATTTTCCACTTTAAGCAACAAGGTTATTATTTTCAACTTCTTTTTTTTTAATTTTTTTTTCAACCTGCAAGGGCTTGGGGTGGAGTAGGAGAGAGTTAGAAGGCCACTTTATAGAGGACTACCGTGGCAAATTTCACAAAGTTCATCTTATTTCATGAGGTGGTGACTTAATCAATCTTGATAACTGACAACACCTTACATGAAAAGAGCTAGTAGATAATACCATGCGCGCTATACTTACAACTGCCAAATTGAAAAGAACAGTTTTGAACGTCAGCTGGGAAGTCATGCAAGTCCATATTGCAAGCGGATAAAACGTGAGTGCTGTATGGAGAATAAAATAAATTGTATAATATGCTCTCTGCAAAATACTTGCTCGCAGGGGTGGTTTAATGTCTGCACTCGTGTGCATTGCCATGTTGAGCCATTTATAAACTCGTAAGGTGTGATCGTCAATTGATCTGTTTAAGTCGAGTTGTTGAGTTGATTTAGTTTGACGTTGTCGGCAAGTTTTAGAAAGTTGATACCAACTTCTCAGCAGTGCGGCAATTTACCAGTTTAATAGACCGAGTCGCTTAAAGAAGCCCGATGCTAATTTAACTTATGAATGAAGTACATATCTGACGTCTTCTACAAAAAGGCCCAAAATAAACATTTTTACCACAGTCGCTTGGTTCTGTTAATTATGCTGTCAGGGACAGTTTGTTGCCCGCGTCCGTCCAAATGTCTACATTAGGCTGCTTTAGGAAAGACAAGGACTTGACCAATATATATAACTTAAACAATGGCAGAGCGTCCTCAAATAAATTTCCGTTCTTTTGCTAAATTAGGCTAGTTACTAACCTGGACTATTAAACCTTACCTACTCCTGGGGCAACGTCGGAGTCCATGAATCATTTACAACGAGACCCAAATATTCAACAATATTTTCAGAACACAAAGCTACACCTTCCATATTAACCTGGGTTGTCAAGTTTTGGTTAGGTCCCCAAAACGAAGTGGAAATGTTATATAATATATCTATCTCTTACTTTCTTGAATACGTCATACGACCATTAGAGTACACTCTCAAAAAAGAATGTATGTTTCTGTCATCTTCGTCCAGATCCGTTTGCCGGGAATTGTGACAGTAGGTGTCAGGTCTCCATATCAGACTGATATCTTCTCTGATGAGTGTAACTGTTGAGTTAACCACGTTTGCTAGGCGAGGATCCTTCCACTCTTGACGAAAGTACATGTAAGCACCTACTTCCTACATAGTAAGCAAAGTAGAGTTTTCATTCCAAACTTTTGTGACTCAGTTTAGCAACAAAATCAAAGTTGTTCGAAATTAACTCTGATCGGTTATCACCATCAAAAGAAATATTTATTGAAGTATATGTTTTCCTCTTTTCGGTAGGAATTAACATATTTATTTTAATTAAAAGAAAGCAACCAACTCAAAAGGGAAGCCATTTCTTCACTGATTCCAACCAAAACGCCGAGCTTAGTTACTGCTTAGCTATTACTCAGTTCTTTGCGGGTTTTTTTTTTTTTTTTTGGCCTGTTGAGTAAAAATAAATACGATGAGTGTAACTTCTAACTTCAAGCAATTTCAATTTCAAAGCGGAACAGTTGCTTATGTTAGTGTTACGCAAATAAAATCAAAGAATTCAGATTAATTGTGAAACGAGTACTATACAAAGAGCGCTCTGAACCACTCTAACCCCTTAAGTCCTGCAATCTGAATCTCAAATCAGTCGAAAGCAAGACTTTTGTTGGTGCATTTTATTGTACTTTAGGCGAAATCAAAACGAGGAGCAAGCCAAATTAAACAAAGACGAAAGCAGTGTCTATAAACCAGGTGATTGATCTCAGAAGCGCAGGTCTGATGTCGAGACTGTCGTTCTTGGAGAGATATTTTTAACTTTCAAAGCAGCGTCGAAGACGGATAGAATATGGCGTGCTGGACCCGGCTTACACAAATGTTGAGCGAAATGATGTGTGAAAAAATCATTTCATGGAAGCCAAGGTAATCTTTTAGGAGATTAGAGCCGGAGAGTAACTTAAGCATGAACAGGTCACCAATTAGACCCAGCCTCAAATAGCCGCTTTTTTCATTGCATTTTTTCCCTGTCTCCCTTTTTTCTCTAGATTCTCTTAGCCCTGAGTTTGATCGATTAATATCAATATCACTGAAAAACAGATTTTGCATGGATGGACTGTATAGTTTTTTGGGTGTCATGCGTGAGTAGATATGAGATGCACACCATATTGACTTCCTCTATTTTCCCAAATGACTCCACGTATGCATTCACCAGAATCCATGTGGAATTCACTGCAAAAAAAAAAAAAAAAAAAAAAAAAAAAGCGAAACATAATTGAAGATTGTTAGGAAAAGTAAGATAATAGAAACCTGCAATCCATAAGCGAATTTTCTACCTAGCCCTTGAAGAAAATAGGCCAGGGGGCCGTTTCATGAAAATCCCGTAAACATTTCGGGCCCGAAAAGCCACTTCAAAAACTAAGATCCATCTATTCGAAAAAGCTGGCCTTTAACTATAATTTCGAGATACGAAAGGGCAAATTTGTTGCAAAATTTCATGTCCGGAAACGTCTTCGTTTTTAAGATATCAAGGAAATTTTGGCACCCGAAATAGACCAAAAAAGTTTCCGGGGTTTCGAGAAACGCACGCCAGGTAAGGTGCTTCGATAGAACAGATCTTTTATCCTTTCATATCATAATCCTAGTCACAATTGTCGTCAATAATAATTTATTTCAGTTCCCTGCGCTTCTATTCAATTTTTTTTTGTATCAAATACTATATGTTATCGACGTGCTGTGTTTTGCATTTTGCCGATGAAAGGCATCGATGTTAATTTTACTGATTCGCCTTTACCTGTCATAGCAGCTTAAATGATGAACAAAAAGAACATATACTGACGAACAAAACCTCGCGACTTTAAGCGGACTTTTTCCATATTTAAGGGTTACATGGCAGAACTCGGTTTGCAAGGCGAGCTGAAATAAACGACAGTGAGACGACTTCAATGATTTCGTTGCTTAAAATTTCTTCTTCCGAAAATACATGGTTCACAGCACCTTCATCAAAACTATCCTACCCCCTACTCAGTCCCTTGAGGGACTATAGCATTTCCCATTGATAACACCCTTCCTGAAAGACTGACATAAAATAAGACTCACACCTCCATAATAGGGATGGGTTCCTCTGTCGTAATTTGTTGTTATCAAATGTTTCTTGAGGACTTGAAGCGGTGAAAGACTAGCACTGGAAAAGAAATACGATTTGCATACTTATTTTCACTTTAACATGGTAAACTTTTATGAAAATGGCCATTACTAACAGTATTCGAGAGCTAATTGTACCAATAACAAAATTCTAGAAGCTGATTGGCTACCACCAGCTATGATTTTAGCATTAATAGAACAGTTTATTTTTGCAGTGTATGCGTCATGCCTAAGTAATTGGACAGCGCGCGGCGCCATCGCAAGCGCTGCACGAGGACAGGTGTAATTTTCTTTCTTTACCAAGTTCTTCATCTTCCCCAAATAGTTTCCTCTGTCTTCTTTATCGAATTTTGTTATAAGAAAATGATACATAAGTATAAAGGCAAAGACTTACTATACATTGACTTTTAAAAAATATACGACATACCTTGCTGCAGCAGCTATCAAAGTCGCTTGGAAAATAATTATGAACCAGGTCATCTTGAATAGCGAGAATCCACAGCTTCTTGTTATATAACTTTTAATGGAAAGGAGAAAGCGAATCAATCATTCATTCAGCGCATTATTTGGAAACTGCACGGTGAAGGTTCAGTTGCTGTTTCCTTTATCTCGTAATAGTGGCGGCGCAGAAACAGCAGTATTTTGAAAACATTCCGGCTACATTGAATACAGCTGCGCCGTCACTCCCTCGTTCCCGGGGTTTTCCGTTTGGAAGAGAAACCCCACGGAACGAGGTTGTCCCTAAGCACGATTACTTCGGAAGGGTCAAATAGCAAAATTAAAAAGAAAGAACACTATGCGCTCACCCTTAAGGAACAAAATTTAACTAAATGGCAAGAAAAACAACGAAAAATAACAAGGGCATTATTTAAGGGCCCATTAAAGTATCTTTTGATGCCGTTGCTAGGGAAAATCAATTTCCTATAACTCCGCACATGGGTGCTTCAATTGGACCAAATTTGGACAATACTCATAGGGGGCAAATATGGTCCAGTGCATGACGCCATCGGACCACGTCCAATGTCACGTGACCAGCAACAGAAAAATGCATTTTAACTAAATGGCTAAAATCTTTTTCCCGCATTTTCTGTACAATAACAATTCAAAAGCCGTTTTGAAGAAACTCAAGCATGCGTTTTGGCTTATGATAAAAAAGAAAAATCTGAGAATGGAAAATGTTCTTCTTTGACCACTCTTTTGAGCATAATTTTTTGTTTTTCATTTTGTCGCAAAACCCATGCTTGAATTCCAAGAAAATATGATGTTCTTTCGAATAGTTTAAAATCCAGCATTTACAATTATCTCTCAGGGAGAAAAGTCCTTTTTTCGCGGCACCGGAAGTGGCGAGCGAATTTTCTGCGGCCTGGTGCTTAAGCGTTATGGCCAGTCACATCGATTACACTCGAACTCGAACTCTTCAACTTTGTTTTGTTTTACCGACCAAAATTCGAATTCAGTTTTTTTTTGCAGTCACGGTGTTGTAGATGACCTAAATTACTGTTAACTAGGTTCTCAAGCGAGGCTGATGTTGTAAGGAGAAGTTGTCCATCACAAGTTTTGAGCTCACCATTATCAGTCAGGTTTTCTATTGAGTGGTTAAAGTGGTTAGCATTTTTGAATGAAATTCTTGTGATCTAGAGTTGCTTTCAAGAATAATTTACAAGCCTCCTTGCTCGCCGTCTGCTGCTCCATGCTGCCTTGAGAGAGCTTCGATTCGTTTATCTGTGTCACGGACACAGGTTCACAGGATCGCACAGTTTTATTGCAAGAGACGTCAGAGAAAATCGGAGCGGTCAAAAAGGCTGCGGACACAGAGTTTGCTTTGAAGTTTGCAGGTGATGACAGCGCAGTACTAATTTCAGTTTGTGTCTCCGCATCATTGAGATTTCGATTCCCAACCTGACACTGGAAATCTTTTACTGTCACCTTTTCGAGATGCCGTGCAGCCATCGCTGCGGCTTCCTGTTTACGTCCGTACGTGGATGGCATTTTCAAGCAGAACACTCAAGTTTCAAAAATAAAGGAACGACTCACATGTTGTAAACGTAAAGCAGAAAATTAATTAATAAAAATATAAATAAAAGGTTTTTCTTGTGTTTGTTGCAACGAAGTAAAAAAAAAAAGGTTACGGTGACTTGAATCGCCGACGGGCCGGCGCCGAAAAAAGCGCGCGAAAAAATTTTGGCTGACCGGAAGTGAAATTGCTCCTTGTCTCTCATCCCTCAAGTCACTAATATTTGCAAGACTGCTTGTTATCATCTACGTGGTATCTGCAAGATGCGTAAATTCTTGTCTTATGACTCCACTGTTAAGTTAGTCCATGCCTTCATAACTTCCAGGTTGGATTATTGTAACTCCTGGTTGTTTGGTCTCCCAGAGTTCGCATTAAAACTTCTTCAGCTGATCCAAAACTCTGCCGCTCGTCTCATTTTCATGGCTCGAAAGAACAATCACGTAACGCCGTTGCTGATTGAGCTCCACTGGCTACCGGCTGAATACAGAATACAATTCAAGATTTTCTTGATAACGTTCAAGGTGCTTCATGGTTTTGCTCCATCGTATCTGTGTGACCTGCTCAAGCCATATGTCCCCAGCCGTGCGCCGCGCTCAGTAAAGAGAAAGTTGTTGTTTAAGCTCCGTTTTCTGCTAAAAAGTTATGGTGGTAGATGTTTTCAGATTGCTGCACCTACCCTTTGGAATGATCTGCCCGACGATGTTAAGTACAAGGATACTTCACAAATTGATGTGATCAAGTAAGCTGAAACCACTCTAAGGGTAATAAGGCCACAAGGTAGCGGGCATTACCCCTTAAGCCCAAGCATTAGCAGTCATGGACAGCTGTTCGGCCTTGTTAGGCCTCATCAGCATGGCACAGCTTATTTGTGAAGTATCCTTGTCACTCCAGCCACATCCCACAAGCTTTACGATGTTAAGAACAGTTTGACAATTGATTCCTTCAAGAAAATTCTTAAAACTTTAATTTTTAGGAAAGCTTCTGCTTAACATTTTGCGGCTTCTTTCAATCTGCTTTTTTATTTTTCTTTCTGTTTTATCGATAATTTTATCTAGGATTTGATATTATGTAGTATTATTTTAATTTTGTAGTTTTACATGTAAAACGCCTTGAATGACAAGTTAATCTACGCGCATGCGATGAAAGCGAGTCACTTTGAAGCAGAATTTAGTGACTCGAGCTGAGCACGTTTTTCGTGAAAAAGCGGGTGGAACGGCTTTCACTTAGATGTACGAGCCGAAGGAAGCGAATTTGTAATGCATCAAAAAAAAAAAAAAAACAACGGTACCATGTGCCAAACTATAATCAAAATGAAGACACAATTTTAGTTTATTTTGATAGACTCGAACACGATTGGCCTTAGTGCCCAAAGAGTGGCTTCAGTTTGCCAGATCACATTAATTTCTGAGGTATCCTTGCCACTCCAGCCACATCCCACAAGCTTTACATTTTTTGCGTCCTTGCTGTACTTTGCGAGGACGATTAGCTCAGACAGTTATTGTTATTATTATTATTATTATTATTATTATTATTATTATATTATAATGATAGAAAAGGATTTCGGTGGTGTAAGCGACGGAAGTAAACAACTCTACGAACGCATAAATTAGTTGAAAAATAAATTCTCGCTGGCCCACACTACGTAAAAATTAACCCAATACTCTGAACCTTGATTTTTCTCAGTTCGCGCTTAAAAAATCGCTACACAGACAACAAACCTAGCTAAAGAAGGACGCAACTAGGTGCTTACCTGATCCCGTGAATTTGTGACGTCACGGCAAACGCAAGTATTCCCTTATATACTGTATAATAAGGTGGTTTGCACGTTACGTCATCGCCGCCATGCTGGTGGACGTAAACAATACATCTCTCATTAGCTCCTTTTGTTCGTCCACCAGCATTTGCTCGTTTCCCCATTGTTATCTGTGTCTCTAGAGATTGGCTGCAAACCACCTATACGCTTTGCGATAATATTTTTATCGTATTTTATCTGCCATGGCTTAGGTTTCGGGAAATACAGTTCTCTTTCCTTTTCCTCATCATAACTGGTTCAGCTACATTAGGCGAAAGGCAAAAGGACGTACCACCGCTACTTTTGAGAACACAAGAAGAATGGATAGATGTACGGTAAAGCTTTTTACGCTGTTCAATAAATTAGCAATTCAAGTCGTGTTTTATCAAGTCTTAACTTGATAAAACACTCCTGCTCATTTATTAAACATTGCATAATTATCGGTTCCACAGTCGGCCTCTATCACCTCTGTTCGCATAATTATTCCCTCTTGAAGTTTTATCTGCTTTAAAATATTTATCCGCTATTTCTTGTGTAAAACAATAGAGAAACGGCACGATTTATTGGGATCGTAGACAGAGAAAGCGTTCGAATGAAATTTGCTAAGTACACAATTTGCATTTGTCTGACTTCCCTGTGAAGGAGGACTGGCACATCCATTCTGAATCTAAACAAGGATGTAACAGATCCTTTTCGACTTAAACTGAATTGTTTCTCTTTACGTTTCCTACACTCATATTTTCGGGGTTTCATATTTATCGGGAAAATTATGGGGTTAAACGTGTGTATCTATGTATCTTCTCGTTAGGTCGATTCCGTGAGGCTTATAGTCTTCACTCGGTCGTAAAGAGTCTTTCATTAGCAGGTGTGTTGTCACCTCCGTAAATTTACTTTATTAAAATGAACTCCAATAACCGATTGTTTTGGGATCCCCAGTGTCAAAGAGAGCCAACTTTGAACACGAATTACAAAAGGAGCTCTTACACCGCGGGTTGCACGGTTTTTGATTTATAACGTAAGAACTCGAAGTTTGAAGCAGTCCTGTGACTGATTAAAGAATAATATGGTTTCCTTGGTTATTTTAGCTTATTGGAAACTGTACGTGTATTGCTTCTCTCGAAGGTGTTTTCAGTCGTAGATTGGAAAACCAAACTAATGGACTCCTAATGAAGGTTTGTTTTAGGCTCGCGATCATTCACACGTTAAAACCGAGGTTCGCATAATGATTACTTTTATCAGCCTTATTAAAAATAAGTTTAGTCGTGCAGTTTTAGGACATCTTAGGTTCATTGTTACCAACGCAACCTTTTCACTCTTCTTTTCTAAGGTTAAACTGAAATCTGTTTCAACAGAATCTTGGCAAAACGTATGGACTTTCCAACTAGCGGCTTAACTGTAGAATACCCCGCTACTCGAATAGGCGTCCTGAGTGGCTACGCGGCTACGTGGCTACGTGACTGACGTGACAACGAAGAAGATTTAAATATAGCGGGAATACATACGCGGGTACGTAGCCTCCGACGCAGACGTCACGCGTTCTTCCCCCACGAACGTCTGCCCAACTGAGCCGCTACTTCCGTTCGCGGCGGTTAGCTTCGCCTTCTACTACTTCCTACAAGGCAACGAAGAAGATTTAAATATAGTGTGAATGGGACTGGGACTCTGCTAAATGCATTACCTACTGTGTTAACTACCATCAACGGATCGCACTGAAAAGCTGGTTTACTAACTTAGATCAGATACCACTGACCTGTTGTTAACAACTTCCCGCACCTTACAAACGACTATTGACGGCATCAACAACAGACAAATAATAGACAAACCGACCAATTTACAAACAATACACCTACGGACATTTGACTGACAAAAGACGGATAGATCTATACGCACCAATCACGGTTTACAGCCTTCACAGCCAATAACAGCACGGCCTCAATGACAGACGACCAATAGCAACACGACTTTGTTGACCAATCAGATCACCGACCAGAGTACTTCAGTATACCATCTATTGACGTTACTCAAATCACTTGACTCTAATGATGACTTCCGCTCAGGTTGTCGAAACCTAACACAATGTCATCACAAACAGTCCAGTTCTCAGGACTTCACTCAACTGGACGATCGCACTTCACTTTGTTATGACATGACTCCCGGGTTCAAACCATTACGACAATGTGAAAACATACGCGGCTACGCAAGGAAACAAGCGTGAGGCCACTAAGGCGCTACACAAAATGTATATTCTTCGTTCTTTAAGCGCGAGATCACATAAACGCTACACACAATGTATTTTCTTAGTTTTAAGAGCATGAGTAGCCACGTACCGTGTAGCAATATAGTGCGGATACATACGCGCGCGCTACATGACAACAATGATTATACATGCATTGGTCAATAGGTGTGTTTAGATGAGAGTATGTAAACACGGTCGTGACATCACGCTGTTTGTGTTTCCCGGTACAATTTGAAAACATTTCAAAGCTTTCGCAAGACTCATCAAGAAATTTCAAGTACAAATATCGAGGAAATAATAATAATAATAATAATAATAATAATAATAATAATAATTCAAAAGATCTGCATGCTGGGATCTGCGCGAATCCTCAGAAAGGTGCCCAGTGTATAACAGAATGATTGACTTGAGTGACTGACGCTCTAGGTGTATGGTTTGCGCCCGGCTGATGCACAAAAAGAACACCAGCAAAGACTGTGATTAAAGAGATAATAATAATAAAAGAATTGCCAAATTTCTATTTGGGGTTTAGCTATCTCTTCCCCGTGAGCCCGAGGAAACAAAGCAAAAGAAAAACCACAGCGCTTTCCCTGCCTCGATGATTGTGAGCTACATGACCTAAAGCGAAGCTAAGAGGACAAAATATGGAACAAAAAAGGCAGTAAACGTTTTTCAAGGTAATTTTTGCATTAAGCACTACAATAAAATTGAGATACGAGATACTGCGAGATACACGCAGACTTGAATGGTTTTGAAATGGCTTCCTTATGTCCATCCTCTTGACAGCGTTTTTAAACATTTTTCATTCACCATATTTTACTGTGTTTAATCGGATTCTTTGCTTTGCATTTTACACTTTCAATTCTTAAATCGCCATTTTGTTAAGTTTAATTCAAGAAGAAAGAGTTTTCCCTTATCGTTTAATTTATGCCTTTTGTTGAGGCGAAGGTTTCACGCTATAAAAGTCACTGTTTTCAGTTGCATAATACTTGCAAACCGGGGTTAAAAACTCTGCAAGGTATAAACTTACCTCTAATACAGTCCAGGTTCCTGACCTTAAAGTGCTTGTTAAAATTCTCCATGAAGATTTCGATAATCATTTTTTTTCCCGTGGTAAGGCGAGAAATTTGAAAACTCTTGTTCAGTAGTATTTTCTTTTTCACCGAATAAAAAACGTTAATGTCAATTCGCGCGTAATAAACGGAGTCCGCCCGTCCTAAATTAATTAAATAACATGAAATAACATATATTTATCTTATCTTATCTTATCTTATCTTATCTTATCTTATCTTATCTTATCTTATCTTATCTTAATGAACATAGTAATAAAAAGAAAGAATTCCTGACTGGAGCGTGACTCGACGTCTTGGCTGGAGTCCTGGCATTGATGTTAATTTCAATAATTTGTCCGTTGGCATTGCTGTCAATTAAAATCATTTGTCATTTCTGGAAAAATGATTCTGAGTCCTGGCTTGAAGCCCAAGCCCCAGTCTAGGCTCGAGTTATAAGCTTGTGATAAGGCCATGTACCGAAAATATGTCGACACGGCTAGAAATAGCACCTTTGAATTAATAAAATATCCAAGGTTTGGAAATCGTATATCTATTAAAATCGGAAAGTTATAGGTTCGCAAAGTCGGGAAATTTTACTGACGTTTTTATGCAGGAAGGGGTTAGGGGCACAAACTTGTCCCCAGCATACAAACGCCTGAAAATTTCCCGACTTTGTATAAACGTATTTTCGCTATTTTGCAAGGCGTGGCTCTCAGCCATATTTTTAAATATTAAGTGCTCTTTTTAGAGGTGTGGGCAGAGTTTCGCTACCTGATCGAAATAAAAAGTAAAAAATAAGAGGCAAGGTCTATTGAAGATCATGAGCAAATGTTGCTGTTCTTGCTCAACCACTGCAGTCTGAAGCAACGTAAAACTGACTTACCGGTACTTACTTTCAATTTTCATCAGTGATTTTTACTTGGTATAGCTATGATGGTTGAATTGTTCCTTATTCAGAGTTTTCCATCTGCAAAACTTTATAACATCTATTTCGCCTGAGAATGCTGTAGTGTCCTTAACAGTGAATCACATCCGACTATTTTTAGTTAAAAAGTCAACAGTTTTAGATGAAATGAGTATCGGGCTCATTAACACATTGTAATCTAAAACGCCTTGCTGTGAGAATTGCCTAGTGACAGATTTAATATAATCTTCATGTTTTTCCGCTTTAAAAATCTTCTTTGAAAGCAACGTTTCCACAAAATTGACAGTGTTAAGATCACGAACTCCTAAAACGGGTGGATTCGATGTTTACAAATTCTGCCTATGTCCATTTAATGAACATCAGTTTTTTGTTATTTCGGTGATTCACTAACCTTAAATTAAGTAAAGACGAGTGAAAAAATACAGCTTATTATCCAATACTAGTATTGAAATCAAGACCACTCACCTTGCTTGCTCAACTCAGAGCCAGCGAGGTTAATAATATTGCAACGATTAATCCAGAAGTTAGCGGCTGCTTATAACTTCAAGCCTTCAATAATGTATCTTGGAAGTCTTAAAAAGACGTTTGGTCGTCAAAATGTTTTCTTTTCACGCCGATCAATTCCGAGGGGTTAAAAGTGTAGATCTAGTTTGTTTATGTAACTATCTGCGGTACGAAAATAAATACGTCATTTTGGCAGGTGTCTTACCTCAGTTTATATGAATTTTGAATGCGTTAACTGGAACTTAAAAGAGACTTTCTAGCGTCAATAGGAGCTATCTCATCTTTATACCTCTAATTTTGCAGTGCTAGTTTGAAAGTTTTTATTTTTCATGAATGAAGGCATTTCACCTATAGATTGGAAGACCACTACAAATTATTTCGGTCACTTCAGAACTAAAATTGCTTATTAGAAATTTTTCAGTTTCTATAACCGGTTACAGCATACACTAAGTTATGCTTAGCCTCACCGGGGGGTCCTTTGTTACTTTAATTTCCCAGATCTTGCCCTTGATGCGCTGTCGATATTCAGAGTAAGGAATTCAGCCAAGGTAAACAGGACTGTGAGGTCATTAGCTTTTCAGTTTTAAAAAATTAAAGAGCACTCAGTTGTGTTACTACTCAACTCTTATTAGTGTTCCTCAGCTAACGTATAAGAACTGACGATAAGAGAACAGCTTGAACGAAAATGGAAAAACCGGCTGCTAAATGATATTTGAGTCAAATATGAAAGTAAGATGCAATAATGTGCATAACAAAGCATTTATTCAGGCAACAGGTGCTTCTATAGATTAATGAAGTTGCCACTTTAAACGAATTTTGCATGTTTTGACGGGAACACAAAGGAGAAACTATAGCCCCAATAAGAGCTATCTCATCACCTCCAATTTTGCGATTTCAAAGTCGCTATTTTTCAACAAATATACGTTAAAATAATGGATGCATTTACAATATGGATTGGAGCACCATTAAAAACTACTACAGTCACACTGGACGAAAAATTGGATTTACACACATTTGCTCAGGAATTAAACTGTTTCAGTCAGATATAAAATTAGGGCGCAATGATATGTAAAAATTATCATTTTAGGTGACAGGTGCTTCTACAGATCAACGCAGCTGTCAGTTGTGAATTTTGCATGAGTTAAAAGGGCTGTGGCACGATTTTAGCATGAATTGAACAAGCCACAAGATACACGTTTGTACAGATTGAAATCCAAAACAACTCTCTGGTTTTGTTCAAAACTACTGTACTAGTAAGATATTTCCAAAGTGCGCACTGGACAACAGGAAGGTCACAATACGTTTTAAATATAAGAAATATAAAAATAATATAAAATGTTGGTATATTATTTAATTTGTTATGAGAAACATCCTGGCATTGCGTTTTGGCGAGGTACGTTATTCATAACCCTTTCAACTAAGTGGCTGGGGTGGAAGAGATTTCTCTTGAGGAAAACATGAAGACTCTTAGTAATATCCTTAATTAGATTTCATCTTCATTTAAAATGGGCTCCATGTGAAGTGTGAAAGATACTATCCCTTGTGAGCTTAGTTCAAGGGTCGTGTATAATTTTCTTGTGCAGGCTGTAGCGCCTGCTACGCGTGTTCGCGAACACCTAACTACGGATAAAAACTCACACATTGGAATTCATCTACGGAATTCTGAACATTGCTGTGCATTAAGTTCCAGCGATTTCTTTAATGCATAGTTAATAGTGGGAAATGGTTATGAAGCCCGGCAAACATCAATGGAGCAAAACAAAGAGGCCGATGTTAATTCAAGCCTGTATACGTATTCATTAACAGCTAGTAATTTTTTATATTCTGAATAGTCCCAATTTCGAACCCAGAGTCCTCGGGCTATTTGGTCAGCGGTTGGACGCCCGGAGAGACTCTGGGATAATGGACCGCCATTTTCCCAGGAAATCTGGGGTAAAACAATGGAAGCCGTTACGGGCCAGCCAATCAAAAAATTTGATTTTTTCCACTATCCCAGAGTCTCTCCTGGCGACTAACCACTGGCCAAAGAGCCTGAGGACTCTGGGTATGAGATTGGAATAGTCCAGTTTCGAGTTCGCCATGATCGCTGAATAAAAGCACTGAGAACGCATTCATACAGGGTTAGCCTCGACCTAAAGTAAAATATTCACAAATACCGGTGGGAAGGTGCCACAAATTTGAAAATTAAACAATAGACAGAGCTGTACTGAACAAGTCATCTTCTCACTGGAAATTGTGAACAGATCAAGGCTAACCCTTTACAAATGCGTTCTCAGTACTTTTTTTCAGCGATCATGGCGAACTCGAAACTGGACTATTGCATCTTATAACACTTACATTGAAGAAGACAGAAGTTTCTGCCGAAACATGTCTGTGAAATTCAAAATCGTCGTGCAATATTTTAAACTTAGTACTCTACTAGTGAGGTGAAACTATAAACAAGTGCCCTTGGCCACTGATGGTCAGGATGGCATTGCCGGGATTGCAAAGGGGTGGGCCGCTGTTTTGCAAGTTTCAGCTCTTGTGCCCACTATGAACCATTACTGGTTTTGCGCTTGTTACAAGAATTTTATTCTTTCAGTTGGAATTCTAAAACCGATTTCTGTATAAATTTTGTTAGTCTTGATTCAACCCAAAATACCGGCAACACTGACCCTTTAACTGGAACACAAAGAAGAAGTTCTAGTCGAGCTTTATCATCTTGTGTTTACCTCCAATTTTGCAGTTTGAAAGGTTTTATTTTTCAAGAAATTAAGGTTAAAATAATTGACACATTTAACGTATAAATTGGAGAACCATTAAAAGTTATTATAATCATTTCAGAACAACAATTGTCTATTAGAAATTTTTTTCAGTTTTTACAACCGGTTGAGACTGATACATAAAGGTAACTATGCTTAGCCTCACCGGGGGTCTTTGTTATTCTCATTTTTCACAGATATTGCCTCTGATCCGCTGTCGATATGAAAGAATAGTAAAAGACCCAGGGGCGCAATTCATTCAACTTTCCTGAGTTAAGGAGAATCCGTAAAAGCGCAATGTAAAATGTAAGTCTGCTTCGTCCAGCAGGTGAGGAAAATACAGTGTTGTTTGCTCTCCTAAAACTGCGGTCAAATGACTGTAATGTTAAAGGCTATAAATGAACTCAGGGGCTAAGAGATATATGGATATATGGCGATCGGGCTGAAGCGGTTTTGATTGGTCATCCGTTTTGCCCCATAATCTAAATTGAAAAACTTTCATTTGAAAAACAAATTGACGACGCGTTCGCTTAGACATACATCTTCAGATAAGACTGTTAGTTGATCATAATGACACTGAGGTGAATTATCATAATCATAATGACACTGAGGTGAATTATTCACCTCAGTGTCGGTAAAAGTGGTGGATATTTACCTCGCCGCTTCCACTCCACTATTCACCTCCACTTCGGTGAATAATTGTTAAATATTCAACTTTTGAGAATATTTGGTGAAAGCGGAAATCCTGAGAATAATTCGAAATAAATGTCTTCTGTTCTCACTTTATGGCCTCTTACGTTGTCTCGGCACTCAGTATATAATATTTTTTTTTTAATGGGAAAATTTTGAACCTTCAATAATAATAAAATGTGATGAATCCAGTACAGAGATTTCTAACGAACCGAAAAGCCGAGCGCGGAGATTAGGTGCGGATATCCTAACGCATCAAGTGGAACTGCATTTTTGTTTTTGGGTTCAGTAGATCATCAAGAAAATGTCATGAAATTACTACTAGTACGAATTACAGCTGTAAGAGAGAAATGGGTGTCCTGCGTGAGTAGATCTTAGATGCTCACCATATTGACTTCCTCTATTTTCCCAAATGACTCCATATATGCATTCACCAGAATCCATGTTAAATTCACTGCAAAAATACAAAACATAATTGAAGATTGTCAAGAAAAGTAAGATAATAGAAACGGCTCAATTCGTAAGCGAATTTTCTACCTGACCCTTGTAGAAAATCGGCCAGGTAAGGTGTTTCGATAGAACAGATCTTTTATCCTTCCATATCATAATCGTAGTCACAATTGTCGTCAATAACAATTTTATTTCAATTCCCTGCGCCTTTATTCAATTTTCGTATCAAATACTATATGTTATCGACGTGCTGTGTTTTGCATTTTGCCGATGAAAAGATACCAATGTTAATTTTACTGATTCGCCGCCTTTACCTGTCATAGCAGCTTAAATGATGAACAAAAAGAACATACTGACGAAAAAAACCTCGCAACTTTAAGCGGCCTTTTCAATATTTAGGCGCGACATAGCAGAAAGCGGAACTCGGTGTGCAAGGCGAGCTGAAATACACGACAGTGAGACGACTTCAATTATTTCTTTGCCTAAAATTTCTTCTTCCGAAAATACATGGTTCACAGTGCCTTCATCAAAACTATCTCATCCCCTACTCAGTCCCTTGAGGGACTATAGCATTTCCCACCGATAAAACCCCTCCAGAAGAGACTGACATTAAATAAGACTCACACCTCCATAATAGGGATGGGTTCCTCTGTCGTAATTTGTTGTTATCAAATGTTTCTTGAGGACTTGAAGCGGTGAAAGACTAGCACTGGAAAAGAAATACGATTTGCATACTTATTTTCACTTTAACATGGTAAACTTTTATGAAAATGGCCATTACTAACAGTATTCGAGAGCTAATTGTACCAATAACAAAATTCTAGAAGCTGATTGGTTATCACCAGCTATGATTTTAGCATTAATAGAACAGTTTATTTTTGCAGTGTATGCGTCATGCCTAAGCAATTGGACAGCGCACGGCGCCATCGCAAGCGCTGCAAGAGGACAGTTGCAATTTACCAAGTTTTTTCTTACGCATCTCGCAGTGAAAACTGTGGCCTTTTTCCCCCAATAGGTTTGCTCTTACTTCTTTATCGAATTTTGTTATAAGAAAATGATACATAAGAGCCAAAGTTTAAAGGCAATGACCTATCGTGGAGGTTCGACATACCTTGCTGCAGCAGCTATCAAAGTCGCTTGGAAAATAATTATGAACCAGGTCATCCTGAATAGCAAGAATCCGCAGCTCTTAACCTTAACAAATGTCAGAGCGTTTGCAATTAGAATTCTTGTTCATTCAGCGCATTATTTGGAAACTGCACGGTGAAGGTTCAGTTGCTGTTTCCTTTATCTGGTAATAGTGGCAGCGCAGAGAAAGCGGTATTTTGAAAACATCCGTCACATTGAATACAGCTGCGCTGTCACTCCCTGAGACAACTTCGTTCCCGGGACGTTTACTTTTGGAGGAGAAACCCCAAGGAACGAGGTTGTCCCTAAGCGCGATTACTTCGGAAGGGACAAATATTAAAATTAAATAGAAAGAACAGTATGCGCTCGCCCTTAAGGAACAAAAAGTTACCTAAATGGCTACAAAAACAGCAAAAAATAACAAGGGTATTATTTAAAGCTCAAGGTATGAATATTCAGTGAGTAAAGACAGTAAACACTTCAGAAAGAAAGGAAAACGTTGTAGAACAAAGGCTTCCCCAGTTTTTAATAACCACAAATACAATAAGCATGCAAAGAGCAACCAGGGACAAATCTCTTAGTAATATGCAACACAGACAACGGATTTTATTTGTTTTAGAGCGGTTTTCAATTGAGTGTCGAAAGTAATTAAGGTTTTGCTTTAGTTTTGCATTGCTTCGCTCTGTGATTGGCCAGGAAAACTCGCGCCACTTTCTGAACCAATGAGAAGCAAAACCAATACCAATCGTGACTTGCACGCGCGTATTTTCCCGCGCTTTGCACCTGCTACATGTAATTGCTTCGTATTCTGATTGGCTCATTGCACTGCTTACTTCTGTTGTGATTGGTCAGAGTAATTGCTTTGGTTTTGGTTTTACGACCCTCAATTGAAAAGCGCTCTAACAAAGATACCAATGTAGAACAGCCAGGACCGCCACCAAAAGTGGGCTCAGTCGAAACTCTCACTGGGCTAGTACTTTCAGCAAATCTTCACTACATCTCAGCGTTATATCACAGACCGTCGCGCTACCGTTCTATTCATCTCATTTAAATTTGAAGTCTAAAACAAGGTTAGGGCTGTTGAAATTAAGTTTTCTGTAAAGAACTCAACGCTTATTCGCCTAATACTGCTTATTCGCCTAATATGACGCAAAGTGTAAGTGCGTATAGCTACTTGACGCCAGTACTACTGATCACCTGTTTTACTTTGTGTATCATTTCAATGCTATTCAGTAACCAGCTATATATCTAAATGAGTAGCTGTTTTTGTTGTTATAGAAAAGCCTTCGTCAAAATCAGTGTCCAACCGAAATGACGAGGATACCTAACTACCGCGTCAGAACTGGAGCCAGGGTTCGATCCTATACTATTAATTTGATAGCTCCTTGTCTCTAATCCCTCAAGTCACTAACATTTGCAAGACTACATGTTACCATCTGCGTGGTATCTGCAAGATACGTAATTTCTTGTCTTATGTTTTAAACTTGATAAAACACTCCTGCTCATTTATTAAACATTGCATAATTATCGGTTCCACAGTCCGCCTCCTTTTGCTATCACTTCTTTTCGCATAATTATTCCTTTTTGAAGTTTCAGCCGCTTTTAAATATTTATACGCTATTTCCTGTGAAAACCAATAAGGGAAACAATACGATATATCGGGATTGTAGACAGAGAAAGGTTTCCGTTGAAATTTGCTATTTTCTGGGTTAAACTACACAATTTGCATTTGTGGGTGTAATAGATCCTTTTCGACTTAAACTGAACTGTTTCTCTTTACGTTTCCTACACTCATATTTCGGGTTTACATATTACATAATTATCGGGAATATTATGGGGTTAGACGTGTATATCTATGTATCTACCTGTTAGGTCGATTCCGTGAGGCTTATAGTCTTCACTCGGTCGTAAAGAGTCTTTCATTAGCTATAGCAGGTGTGTTGTCACCTCCGTAAATTTACTTTATTAAAATGAACTCCAATAACCGATTGTTTTGGGATCACCAGTGTCAAAGAGAGCCAACTTTGAGCACGAATTACAAAAGGAGTCCTTACCACGGGTTGCACGGTTTTTAACTTATAATGTAAGAACTCGAACTTTGAAGCAGTTCTGTGACTGATTAAGGAATAATATAGTTTCCTTAGTTATTTTAGCTTATTGGAAAACTGTACGCGTAGTGCTTCTCTCGAAGGTGTTTCAAGGCAAGAAATGAGGGACGCGCGTGCGCAGTTCGTAGCGACTCTTAGAAAAATCACGCTAAAAACATGGCAAGCATAAATAGAGAGACTTGAGTGGAGAAAAATAAATTTTCTGGCATACCTCTCTTTTGACTTTTCTACTGGTATCAATCTGATCCTGTTTCTTGGCATCGATAGTCGTTCTTTGACACAATAATTAGTCACTTTCCAGCTTTATCCATCACGGTTTTTAGCTTTGAAATCAAGCTTTCTTCTTTGGTAAGAAAAGTATGGCGGAATGTCTTTTCCAGCTGAATCGCCGTCGAAAAATCTAACTTTGCAAGCCCGTGTCGGAACGAATTCCCTGGTTTCAATCTGATCCTGTTTAATATTGACATCGATAGTCGTTCTTTGACACAATAATTAGTCACTTTCCAGCTTTAACCACCACGGTTTTGAACGTTGAAGTCAAGCTTTCTTCTTTGGTAAGAAAAGTATGGTGGAATGCCTTTTCCAGCTGCGAATCGCCTTCGAAAAATCTAACTTTGCAAGCCCGTACCGGAACGAATTCCCTGGTATCAATCAGAAATATTGTTCCAAAACAATGTAGTTCACGTCGATGGAACTGTTTTTCTATCACATTCCACCACGGTAATCAGATGGACTTTTTTCAAGTCTACTTGGATGAAGGTAAGTCTTTATAGAAGCGCCATGAGTGCTGTGAACGCTTCGCAAGTTCCAAGTTTTCGCAGGTTGGAAATAGCGCCGGCCATTTTGTTATATCATTCTTCTCTTTCTCAGGCTTTTTACGGATAGAATCTTCGGTAAAAGACTGAGAAAGACAACGTACAAATCCTTGCGGCGAGATAGCGGGAAAATTAAACAGGAGGAAATCGTTCGAAGTACTGTACACTTTCATAAGCCAAGAATGTCCGATATTTCACCTAAACAGCCAAAAATCGATTGACTTATTAGTGGAAATTTTCCAGATAACAAACATTCTTTATGATCTTTATTTCTTTGCTGTTGCAGACAACCGTAGATCACTCGACAGGGCCGCCATTTTTTTTATTTTGAAGGGCCTACAAATTTCTATAGCAACGATCATCCAATAGCATCTCGCGAAAGAAAGAAAGTAATTGACAGCTCTCTAGACTGCTCTGAAGTGACTCCACCCCCTCATGTCCCTCATTTCTTGCCATGTTCAGTAGTAGATTGGAAAACCATTCATTCACACGTTAAAGCTGAGGTTTTGATAATGATTAGTTTTACGAGCCTCATTAAAACTAAGTATAGTCGTGTAGTCTTAACACCTCTTAGGTTCATTGTTACCAATTCAACCTTTTCAGTTGAATTTCACTCTTCCTTTCTAAGGTTAAACGGAAATCTGTTTCGAAAGAATCTGGGCAAAACCTGTGGACTTCCCAACTAGCGGCTTAACTGCAGAATACCCCGCTACTCGAAAAGGCGTCCGGAAAAGAGTGGCTTCGCGGCTACATGGCTACGTGACAACGACGATTTACATATTATGTGAATACATACGCGGCTACATAGCGTCCGACGCAGACGTCTTTGCGTTCGTCACGTGTTCCTCCCCCACGAATGTCTGCCCAACTGAGCCGCTACTCCCGTTCGCGGCGGTTAGCTTCGCCTTCCAATTTGTGCAAAGTAGGACTTCGACCCCGGGTTTTATTCCAAACGATGCGTGTGAATCGTTTAGCGGAATTTAATCCGCGGGTGTTGATTTCCATTCATACGCAGGTCATTATTGGCTATCTGTTATACAATAGGTTAAGCCGGGGAACGGAAGTAACAGTTCATGATCAGTTGAGAAGACGTTCGTGGAGGAGAAAGGAGTGATGAGCGCAAAGACGTCTGTGTAGGAGGCTAGCTGATACGCAAGGAAACCGCAAGCACGTGGCCACAAACGCGCTACACACAATGTATAGTCTTCATTCTTTGACCCCTTAACTGCGTGTTTGGCGTACTCAGTACGTCATAAGCACCGTTATTGCTTTGCATACCTGAAACTTTCCCAAATCCCGGACTATGGTTGAAATAAGCCATTGTTATTGCCAAATGCTCAGTTGTTTCAGGGGCACCCAACGACAAGTTTCGGTAGTTATCTGTTCGGTAGAGGGTAGTTCGCCTTGGGCTTTCGGCGTCGATTAAAGAGTGCACTCGGATTTTCGTAACTAAAACGTGGCCTAGAAGATTCGCAATGGGGAAATCATAGCCCCTGAGGTTTTCGGAAAGGTCGTAATTGCTGTTTTTGGCAGTCAAAAACGTCAGCTAGCATTTTCGGAAAGAAAATTGTTCCCTAGAAAGTTCGTGAAAAAGTCCATTTCAGCTTGCATTTTCTCAAATGAAGATTTTGTTCCCTAACATTTTCGGGCAATTAAAATTCAGCTAGGGAATCCGAACAGATGAAATTCTTCTAGCTTATGAAAACATCACTTTAAGCAGACGTCAAACACCAAAAAGTACTAAAAAATGCCTTTCTACAGCTTTTGGTTGATTTGGCCCGTTGGTGCCCCTGTTGTTTAGAGAAAGTAATAAGCAAAGGACCGCCAACGATAATGCTGTAAGTTAACGTAGGAACTACAAGAGATCTAATCAGCCAAAAAATAAATCGGAATATACATGTAACAAGCAAGGCTGATACTACGTGAGAAAAGTTGACTTTGCGAGACACCAACGTGACCGAGACTCGATAAAGTAGGGCTGCAACCATGGACAGCTGTTTCCTTATTGGGATTCGTCGGCATGATGTAGCAGATTTAAAAGACGCCAGCTTCAATGCGAGCGCCAATAAATTGCACAATGAACCCGTTCACGATATCAAGTTCTGTACCTTGGACCCTCCTGCCATCCGATCCACGCGTCGCCACACCACGTGGCCCGGATAGCAAGGAATCCAAGTGTCACGATGGCGTCCAGCAAAGAAAAATATAGATTGGCCACTACCAATCTTAACATTAAAAAGCATGGACAAAACCGTGCTAAAAAATACACAGCATATCGGATCTTTAAAGACCTACGGTCCAAAAATACGGTAAAGTGAAAGTAATAAGCAAAGCACCGCCAACGATAATGCTGTAAGTTAACGTAGGATCTACAAGAGATCTAATCAGCCAAAAAATAAATCGTGGCCCGTGGTGTGGCGACGCGTAAATCGGATGGCAGGAGGGTCCAAGGTCTGTCTAAATCTGCTACACCATGCCGACGAGTCCCAAAAAGGACGAAACAGCTGTCCATGGTTGCAGCCCTACTTTATCGAGTCTCGGTCATGTTGGTGTCTCGCAAAGTCAACTTTTCGCACGTAGTATCAGCCTTGCTTGTTACATGTATAGTTGTTTAGACTTTATCACACCATAAACTGACCAAAACTCCCAATTTTCAATGAATATGACCGTTAATTTTTTTGCTAAACCAAAAATAATGGCTTCGAGCGCCCTTTGACAACACCAACAGTTACGCAAATTTGCCTCTAAGATTTTCGGACAAAATATCTTTTGAAGCTAAAAGTCTACGTTGGCAACAACATTCGTTCCATATTTTGCTGCTCACATCTTTAGCTCGATATGGATGACGCTATTTGATTTCACTGGCACTCACTGGTCTGTAATTTTGCATTTGAATTGGCCCTAAAACAGTACCATTCTGAACTCAACCGTTTCGGCCCAATGTTTGGGATGAAATTGGCTCTTTTCATTTTACAGTAGGCCGGTATTCATTCTTGTACTAGAAAAAAAATTGTCAGCTTTTTTTCTCTCTCGAGCTCCTCATTCAGTTTAATTTGCAATTAGACCATCCGAAATATCAATAACCCACCGCAATACAATCAAAGTGGCTATTAGCTTCTGAACTCGGGAAATGAATTGTAAATCACTCTCTGGTACCTGGTCTTGACTCCTTTGTTAGTAAGCTTTACTGAAAATTCCAAAAGGTCCAAAAGAGAAGCGTGGCACTTGCATTACATTTTACGCACGTCATTAGTCTTTGTTCGGTCCTTTTTTCAAACAAGCAATGAAAACGTAAAGCTTGTGGGATGTGGCTGGAGTGACAAGGATACAGCTCACAAATTAATGTGATCAAGTAAGCTGAAGCGACTCTAAGGGCACTAGGGAGCTTAAGCAAAGACGACGACGACGGCAACGAAAACGTCATTTCAAAACATAAGTTCTCGTTTTTGCAACTCTTCCGCGATTATTCGAAATTGTTTAACTTGAAAAATGCTGGCGAACTGTTCAGGGACTAAATTGCTATGTACGACGTCAAAGTAAGAAAATAGAAAGAAAAAATGGCCGTCATTAGATGACGTTCTCGAGAAAAAATAAAATTTGGTCATTTCACGTTGTTGTTTTGCAGAGGACGGGAACGAAATGTACCAAACTGTAATACGCACGTGCAAGCGACTGGTTTTGCTCATTAGAGCGGTTTTCAATTGAGTGTCGAGAGTAATTCTGGTTTTACTTTGGTTTTGCATTGCTTCGCTCTGTGATTGGCTTGCAAAATTCGCGTTACTTTCTCAACCAATGAGAAGCAAAACCAAAACCAATTGTGACTTGCACGCGCGTATTTTCCCGCGCTTTGCACTGGCTGCATGTAATTGCTTCGTATTCTGATTGGCTCATTGCACTGCTTACTTCTCTTGTGATTGGTCAGAGTAGTTGCTTTGGTTTTGAAAAGCATATACTTATGGAACCATGCACTCAGCTTTCGACACACATCTCTATTGAAAGAAAAACTTTTTGCCCCGAGTCGGAATCGAACCGACGTTCCCCAGTTACTAGTCGGGCGTGATAACCTACTACACTACCGGAGCAACCACGCTGGCAACGTGGCCACTTTAGAAAGTGAGTAGTATCGCACGTCGGCCATTCCTCGGAACATTTTTCTTTCGAGACTTTTGTGTGTTTCCTGGCTTCTAAATTACCTGGACGGGAATTAGAAATATATATATGTAAATACCTTCGAAGCCATGAAAGCCGTAGAACAATATACTTATGGAACCATGCAAACACGGTTTGCCACTCAGCTTTCGACACACATCTCTATTGAAAGAAAACCTTTTTGCCCCGAGTCGGAATCGAACCGACGTTCCCCAGTTACTAGTCGGGCGTGATAACCACTACACTACCGGAGCACACACGCTGGCAACGTGGCCACTTTAGAAAGTGAGTAGTATCGCACGTCGGCCATTCCTCGAAAAAAGCGCTCTAAGCCTATATATTGTTTAGTGACGTTCTCGTTTCCGTCGTCGTCCTCGTTGCTTAGGCCACAAGGAAACAGGCATTACCCCTTAAATCTACCAAAACAAAGCAAATCAATAAAACAAGCAATGAAAACCTAAAGCTTGTGGGCCTTAGTGCCCTTAGAGTGGCTTCAGCTTACTTGATCCCATTAATTTGTGAAGTATCCTTGTCACTCCAGCCACATCCCACAAGCTTAACGTTTTTTTTTTTTTTTTTTTTTTACGTCATTGCTTGTTTTATTGATATGTGGGTACTTGAGCCTGGGCATAAGCTATGCCATGCTGATGAGGCCTAACAAGGCCGAAACAGCTGTCCATGGCTGCTAATGCTTGGGCTCAATCTTTGCTTTGGTAGATTTAAGGGGTAATGCCCGCTACCTTGTGGCCTTATTACCCTTATAGTGGTTTCAGCTTACTTGATCCCATTAATTTGTGAAGTATCCTTGTCACTCCAGCCACATCCCACAAGCTTAACGTTTTTTTTTTTACGTCATTGCTTGTTTTATTGATATGTGGGTACTTGAGCCTGGGCATTAGCTATGCCATGCTGATGAGGCCTAACAAGGCCGAAACAGCTGTCCATGGCTGCTAATGCTTGGGCTCAATCTTTGCTTTGGTAGATTTAAGGGGTAATGCCCGCTACCTTGTGGCCTTATTACCCTTATAGTGGTTTCAGCTTCCTTGATCCCATTAATTTGTGAAGTATCCTTGTCACTCCAGCCACATCCCACAAGCTTAAGGTTTTTTTTTTTTTTTTACGTCATTGCTTGTTTTATTGATATGTGGGTACTTGAGCCTGGGCATTAGCTATGCCATGCTGATGAGGCCTAACAAGGCCGAAACAGCTGTCCATGGCTGCTAATGCTTGGGCTCAATTTTTGCTTTGGTAGATTTAAGGGGTAATGCCCGCTACCTTGTGGCCTTATTACCCTTATAGTGGTTTCAGCTTACTTGATCCCATTAATTTGTGAAGTATCCTTGTCACTCCAGCCACATCCCACAAGCTTAAGGTTTTTTTTCTTTTTTTTTACGTCATTGCTTGTTTTATTGATATGTGGGTACTTGAGCCTGGGCATTAGCTATGCCATGCTGGTGAGGCCTAACAAGGCCGAAACAGCTGTCCATGGCTGCTAATGCTTGGGCTCAATTTTTGCTTTGGTAGATTTAAGGGGTAATGCCCGCTACCTTGTGGCCTTATTACCCTTATAGTGGTTTCAGCTTACTTGATCACATTAATTTGTGAAGTATCCTTTTTTAAAACAAATAACCCTCTTCTTTCCGTGTCCCGTTTATCCCAGACAAATTTGTCAAAAGCAAGGTCCTCTTCTTCTTTATATATATTCGTTGTCTTTGCTTTTTCATTTGGCCGTCTTCATAATCGTAATTTTGTAGTACAGTCCAATAAGTGTACAACATGAACACTAAACTCAAAACTTTTATATCACTTACATAACAAAAACACGTACATATACACACATTGGTAGTTTTAGTTTACTGCATATGAAGAATCAGTATGCATGGCAAGCGTTATGCAATGGTCATCAACGGATATACAATTTTTTAACAGATATCGAGAGAAGCCTAAAACTGGGAAATGGCATGGCCAATTGGAATGCAAAAAAAAGAAAACTAAAACCTCATTTTGTCTGTCTTTAAAGGCGGACAATTAGAAAGCTTTTATTGACATTTCCTTTCCATTCCGATGCAGTGATAGATCTACATACATTTTAAAACGCGGGTTTTAATATGTTGATTACAAAAATTAGCGATATTACACGACGTTTCGAAGTCATCTTGATTTCATTTTCAAGTGATAAATGTAACGGTCGTTTCAAGTTTGAATTAAGAGGTTGTTTATAACGTCAGCCAACGAATTGCCGAGTATCTAGACACAAGAATAAAGAATGGTGATAACATCACACCTATTTATCTCAGCGTCTACGACAAGAGGGATGACTTCTCATTTCGGATTCCCAATTTTCCTCATATGGACAGCAACATTCCCGCCAATCCGGCCTATGGTGTTTTCATATCTCAATTAGTGAGATATGCTAGAATTTGCACATCGAAGTTGCATTTTTTACATAGACTTCACCAAGCCTTGAAATCTACGCTGCTTCGTAAATCGTTGGCTAAATTCTTGAAACGCCACGGTGCTAGCCGGCGTTGAGAAGTATGGTGCTACGTTACGGGAGATGAGATTAGCAATCCAGGATTGAGACACCGCTGTATATATGCTTTGTTATTTTTGATCCTTTATATTATCCTGACGCCCATACTTGAGATTTATGTTGCTTTTATTCCTTTCGTTTTGATGCAAGTGCGCGCGTGGAATTTTCCTTAAGTTGTGCGCGTGCTTTGCGTATTTAGTTTACGTGTGCTTAGTTCGTTAGTAACGTACTCCTATTATTTTACGTTGTTTTCCTTGCTAATATGTATTGTCAATAACTGTGTTCACAGTATGGGTGGCGCCTCCCAAAATGTTCTTCAACTGGTATAGGATTTGATGCAGCCGAAACCAATTGTGGAATTAAACACATTTTAGGCATCCTACCGTTGATGAACTGTTATTACATTCAGATTTTCATTTTTTGCGGTCTGTCACCTTTGAATTGGAAAGAATAGAATTCAGCCACCAACAATAAATGAAGGGTAACTGTAGGGCAATATTTCAAATAAAGATTGGATAAAGATTTATACACCACTCTTGATCGTGTTAGCGGTAGCCTACAGAGCATGCGTATTTTGAGGCGAACGATGGCTCAGTATCTTTTAGAAAACGATGCTGGGTTACGAGCAAAGAAATTGGGGAGAGAGGGAAATGGGTTCCAATGGTGTGCCTTGAAAATCCAAGATGGCGGCTTAATAATTAATACGCGAAGGACTATTTTAAGGTGATTCCTCACAATTGCATGGCGCATCCTTACTGCGCATAATTTATGGCGTCATTTGGCGCGCTCGCGCGCACGCACATTAGAAACATGACGTATTTGCCTTGACATTGAGCTCAGCCAGCCGAAATTCTCCCTTTGTCGTCGTGTTGCAAAGAAACGAGCAAGGTGACTACCCTTTTTATTGGCGGTATTTACTCGTAATAGGCACACAAAAAACATATTTTAGGGAGAAAAAAATATTAATAGTGGAATTTGGATTATTTCCATATAAATGACGTCAAACTCCGCATTTGGAGCCAGGGAGGAGTATGACATGAAGACGCAGTGGTCCACTTTTCTTACATAATTTACAAGATCGGGAAAATTGAAATCGTTATACCGAAAGATTATAGCCCAGACACACAATTAGGCTCTGGGTTTCACTACTACTCATAGTTTTTGCTACATAATAACAATTTTTTTCAGTTGCTCAAGTTTCGAACATTTCTCGCACAATTCCGCGTATTTTCAATGTCCTATGCATGGATATCTATTGTGCCAAGTTTGAAAAAAATCTTAATAGAACATCCTTTTCTGGGAATTACCTTAAACGTTACTGGCCGTGACCCAGATTGAATGACAACTAACAGTTATAGAGTAACCTGTTCTCATTAGATCAACAGCTTTTCATTGCACTGTCATAACACACTTAGCAAACACTTACCAATGCAATTAAAATGCAAAAAAGGAAACTGAGACATTTTATAGAGGAGCATGTCAAGAGAGTCACTGCTGAAACGCTTTAACCGCCTTTATTGCTATCTCGACTAACAAACTGGCAAGTGTAAATTACACACACACGATCTTCAATATTTGAATCATGCTAGTAATTAACACACAATATTAAATATACAATACAATATTAAATATACCAGTGAACGCCATCACATAGAGTACGTCCGGAGCGGCCATGTTGAAGGACCAAACAAAAAACAATATTTGCAAAATGAATTATGCTAGTTGCTTAGTAACGGGCGAAAGGACAACTGAAAATAAATCAGAGTCCCAGGCAGGAATCGAACCTACGAACTCGGTAATATTGGTCGAATGCTCTAACCACTGAGCTACAGGAACTCTTGGTGAGCCAGGTCGCTTATCTATGTTCTTATACAAAATGTCCCACTGGTCTGCGGGTTCGACAATGTAAGTGTGATTGAGCGTGATAACATAATTATTATTGATGGTAATGGTGTGATGTGCCTGTGAGAAAGGTGATATGCTAGTTGCTTGGCAACGGGCGAAAGGATAACTGAACAAAAAATTATTGTTTTGGTTCTCCAACATGGCCGCTCCGCACCTACTTTTTACACGGATGAAGTTGTTTTATTTTTGCAAGTTTAAATCCTCGATCATAGCTAGTTCAGCCTAACAATTAAGCCATCAAAATTAACGAGCAAAAATGTTTTGTTTTTAAACCCAACATCATCATACGCGGGGGCACAAAGCAACAGCGGATTTTCATTGGCTACTCGCTTTGAAACTAGAACAAACATCATCTCTTATGAAGCATTCACAGGAATCCTTTAAGTCAGCCATGCTATAAATACGTCTTAAAACAAATAATGTTTCTTATAAGGCTAGAAATGCTGAAACAACTTGCATGGGGCAAGGCTAACAACGTGTCAAGCGCGGATCAAGCTTTTTGTAAAGCATTTAGTTGTCTACTCCATGCAGCATTCCCCAATATCCCAAATGAATCTGGCGAAGATGACATTCGCCCTTTATTCAGGCGTGCAAATTGGGGATGGGAAATAAATATAGCTTTGGGAAAGGAGGGCCAATATCTTTTGGCCATCAAGGCATGAGTTAGTGCCATCGCAATACTAATATAGTCTACAGCGATCTTATTCGTCTGTCTTTTTTGAATAAATGCCGCGCCCTTAACTTGTTATAAAGGTTTTATTGGATATAGTTTGAAGTTTCGAAATGCATCTCCGCCTTTTTTACATACAGATAGCCCTGCTGGATGGGCAGGGGGTAGTTTTACTCAAGGGTATAATTCGATCAAAGTGCAGTCTGTGATACATATAACCCAAAATGGAATTTTGTTTCTTTTTATCGAGATTCAAACCAAAATGCCAATACCGTATAAGTAAATATACCAATAGCCAGTATTATACAAAGCATATGCAAAGGAAAAACTATTCAGAAGACAAAGTCTGAAATGCATCTCCGCCTTTTTTACATACAGATAGCCATGCTGGATGGGCCGGGGTAGTTCTACTCTAAGGGTATAATTCGATCAAAGTGCAGTGATATATATGACCCAAAAAAGGAATTTTGTTTTTCGTATCGAGAGCTCAAGCCAAAACGTCAATACCGTATAAGTAAACATAAGAATAGCCAGTATTATACAAAGCATATGAAAGGGGAAAAACTATTCGGCAGACAAAGTCTATCTTCACTGCACGACTTAGCTTGGATGAAAGCTTTCCTCTGAGACGTCCGAAACAAATCTTCCGGTCACATGATTCCATTCCGAGCGGTTGCTTCCCCTCCGCAGTTGCTGTTTCCATTGTCACCGGTAACACTTGCACCCTGCCCTTGTGGCTGACGGGAGAGTCACCAGATTTCTTAATACTTTGAGATCTAGAGCTTCTGCGAAAATTGGGATCCAGCTTACTCAACGAAACTTCAGAGCAGGTGTCCTACAGAGAAAGAGAAAACGGAGACATTAGATGGACCCACCATATATCATGTGGCCTCTTTGAAACTTTTAAACTGATGCAATCAAAGTTAATCGTTGCAGATCCCATATATGTATAATCTATCTTACGGTTTCCATTTAGAGCCTTCCTTCGGGTACATAGGTACGGGGGCAAAGCTGTTAGCGCAAGCCTATTCTAATCCCACCTATGGTCACAGTGCTACAGTTCCCTTTATTTAAGATGCCAAGTGAAAATTATCATTACCAGTCTTTCGTTTTCGTGTCCCTCGTCGTTGCTTTCTTTTTCTCGTAAAGATGCCAGCCTTTCCACCAGTACACACGTGTCGGCAAGGGACAGGAAGATAAAGAGAAATGAGGTCATCAGATACCAGTCCACGCCCTTTACATAACTCACCTACAGACAAAATGGGTCAGAAATGTTAGGAGCGTTTTGGATTTGGGAACGAGTGCTTTCCAATCACTGTTTTGCTGACAAATTGTAAATTTAATTTTCGGTGAAACAAAAGTCCACATGGTTTGCAAATTGTATATGGTGCGAAGATCGGTCAAAGATGAAAGTGACCAGAGCGCTTTTCAAAATTGGCAGGAATTAAACTTTTAACGAAATGTCAACTGCCGCCAAAATCAAAATCTGCTTAATAGTTCGATTTTTTCAGGTACCTTCGTGAACTGCTACTACGGGGAATAACCACCCGTTCCTCTGAAAGGGACGATGGATATTTTCTGATCGGAAACGGAAAGCTATGGCAATAATAATCTCAGGTGCGGGATCAGAAATTGGGCAAAATTTGTTAATACGGCCATTTCTAACTATGTAATTTGCTTGTGCTATGAGTAAGCACTGTAATGAATTTTGCCCCATAAAACCAGTACTTTCCTTGATGGGTAAGAATTAGAAAACACACCACCTTAGGTAGCATCCCTTTGACGTAACCCAACAAGAAAACGATGGTGAGAATGCAAGTGATACCAACAGTGAGCCTATCACCACCATTCTCAGGACTCATCCAGAACACGATCCAACTGAGCATCACCAGAAAGATGCAAGGTAGGTACAACTGGATCATCTAGTATCCCAGCCGCCTTTGCAGCGTGAATGAAACGTCAACGATGGTGAAATTGCCTGCGCAAAACATTAAAGCAAGTGTTTACTCCAATGTGCGTTTGTGATGCCGACAGTCTGCTAAGCCGAAATTCTACTATGATGTCTATTAATGAGATTGACGTACAACTACTTATTTTAATATTTGTATATTTTGTACGTTGTGATTAGCTAATGAAGGAGAAACAAACTCATTGGAATCAAAAGTTCCGTTATGAAAGCCAGAGTTTAAATTATAGCAAGTGCAGACACCAGACTTAACAAAGAACAGTAATCCAAGGTACCGTAAAAGCTCTATTAACCCCCCTCCCCCCCCCCATCTCTATTAACCCCCCTCTATAACAAGCGCCCGTTTGGAAGTCCGTTTTTGCTGGTTTGTTTTTAAACAAATAGACACTCAAATACATAATACTGTATGCTGCTCTGTATTAAAGAATAAAGTTGCCGTTGTTTGAGTTTAGTACAAAAACTATAGAAAACACACCACCTTAGGTAGCATTTAAAGATTAGTTTAGCTTAACTGTGATGAAACTTCAGAAATCCCAACTTAATTTTGAGCAGCTTGTTCGTTGCTTGTTTTCGTGACAATTATATCCAATTACCACTGAGAGGCGTTTGAAATAAGCCCCCCCCCCCCCCCACGCCCTGTGTATCAAGCACCCCTCTATAATAAGCCCCCCGTCAATGAGGCCTGTTGCTGTTCGAGATAGCGGGAGTTGATACAGAATTTCATCAGAGGAACGAAAACAAATTTTCTACTTGCCTTCATAAAGTGCTAATAATGTCTGTAAACGTTTCGGGGAATTCGAGAATAGATAGAAATCAGTGACTTTACACGTGCGCATTTCAACAACAAACTCTCCCTGGTCTCATCTCACAATTTATGTGTTGCTGTTTCTTGGAAACACAGAAGGCGTATCGTGTAGAATCAGTGATCAAAAGTGAACTTGACAGACAGAAAGATTGTTACGCTCTTAAACATTGCCTGTAGTCATGAACTGAATTTAATCCTTCCACAGTACATCAAGGTCAATTAATGAGTTACTTAAGAGGGTTTACAAAAGCTCTTTTGTAAATAAGCAAACTCGTGGTCCTAAAGAAATGTAAGCAGTAGAGAAAAGACACTACAGATATGTTGAGAAACGAAAGTGTATTTCAGAAATATCGTACCAACGCTATATTCATCAACTCTTCGCGACACCTTAGCAGAAATGATTGAGAATTGTGCCATGGTGGGTTGCGCGACAATCACTTTGTTTGTCTTCCATTGGTAATCCACGTCATTTGTCTGAAATCCGTCTAAAAACGAAGAATCAATGAAGAGTTTTACTACTCTACTACAATAGGTTATAATACAAGTGGCACAAGTGCAATAATATGGCAGGCACACTTCGATGTACACTCATCTTTCCTGGTAATGAAATTCAGATTGCAAAATCTATGCCTTTTTTTTTTCTTGAACAACAAATTAAGCTCAGACTTCTCGAATATGGGAGTTCTTTAATTGGTACCCAGCTGCGTTTTGCGGCGCTGATAAAGCAACCAGCAGTATTGCTACTTCTCCATAGACAATATTGTCAGCAACCGCAAAGTTACTCACAAAGTTTAAATTCGTTTGCTCTGTAAGCAGGTACCAGTACCTATATTTATTTACCTGTTTATGCACCTTGAAAATACCATAAACAATGATGATGATAACGATTATGATGATGACGATGATGATGATGATGATGATGATGATGATGATGATGATTATGATGATGATGATAAACAGCCTACTCATCCAGTCCCGACACTGACCCGCCAGCCCATTACGTTAACGTCCTACAAAAGTTTTTGGTACGTTTCCTTAAAAGTAACGGTGATGGTGTGCAGGAGACAGCTTCTAATTAGGGTGGTATTCTTGGAATTTGAGGCTGTCGTTTGCTTTATCCAAAATGAGACCAAGCCATATAAATTTGTGTGCTATAATTTTCTACTTTAGGTGGCAAGGCTATTTACCTTGCAAGGTACAGACCAGTACGATTTCAGAAAAGTTATTGGAGAAAACTGACAAATTTGTTTGAAAAAGTTAACCAACTCCCTTTCATGTAATGCGTTTATGCCCACCATCCAAAACTTTTCTAAGTAGTTTAGTAAACCTCAAATCAAAGTCACTGGCCCAGCGTTAACACAGATAATCGCTCCCAAATAGACTGAATTTTTAATATAATCTAGCGATTTGATTGTAATTTAATAAATATAACTTTAGTGTTAACCTAATCCGTATTAGTAATAATTTCAACAGATTATGTTTATCATTATGATCGTGATAATTGTTAGAAAACTGGCGCAGAGAATGAGGGAGTTAGTAGACCAATTAAAAGGACTAGTACATGACTTTATTCTAACTTTCCCAAAGTTCAATCGTCGAGAAGACGTCGCATTTAAATTACAAACTGCTGTCTATCAGTTATGTGGTTAGTTTCTGTCATTAATGTGGTTAATGAAGTGTAATTTTTGCAAACTAGTAATAAACAGGAACCCAACAAAGGTCCCGCAGAATGTAATTCTCATTATAAGAAATATAAGGGCGTTTTCACAGAAGCAGACTCTTTTCTTTCTTTTTTACCTGTTTAACGTTACCGTGTACTTCAAGGTATAAAATTCTCATTAAAAAAAAATACTTAACTTTTTGCTGTAATCCGCGTGACCTATGAGTTTCAAACGACTTTCAACAAATGAGACCCATTTATTCCACCATTTTTCAAAACACTAAACTGTTCTGTGTTGACACGGGCAATGGAAAACGGATTAGTTTTGGTTAGGTATCCAAAATTACATTAATCTAATTACATGATTGTTAAATCCCCTAACAAGAAATCAGGAAATATAAATATTAAATTACCAAATAAAGATGGAAATAGTGACGTAATAGAAAAAAGAGATCATATTAAATACTTAGGTGTCTTACTTGATGAAAAGCTTTCATGGAAGCACCACATAGCATAAGTCTGCTCTAGAATTGCCGGAAATACTGGGATTTTTAGCAAACTAAGGCATTTTATGTCTCTAGCCCAATTAAAACAACTTTATTATAGTCTTGTCAATCCCTACATATCTTATGCTATTCTTGCATGGGGGAGTGGGTATAAAACTCAAATAAAAAAAGTACAAACAAAACAAAACAGTAATAAGAACAATATTTTTTGCCACTACTCATGGAAAGAACACTGAAAGTGCTTTTCCCTTTATGAACCTATTAGATATCCTATCAGTTAATTCTATCTTTAAATTGCAAGCACTTAAATTTGCACATCGTTGGCATAGCAAAGCACTACCAAACATCTTTGAAAACTATTTTCAGTATGCTACTGATATTCATAGTTATAATACCAAATATGCCACTAATAAAAATTTTTATAAGCCGTGCACAAGAACCAACATTGGAAAACAACCAGTATCTTCAATTGTAGTTGCCCTTTGGCAAGATCTTCCAACTGGCTTGAAAAATCTTAACACTTTTGCCTTTCCTGGCAAATTAAAAGAATTTCTTCTTAAAACTCAATCCAGTAAGTAAAATCATGCCGACGACTGCCTATATATGTGCTTATTTTGTCGTCTTAGTTTTAAAATGTGTGTATCTGTTGTTGTTTCTGTGTTGTTCTTGTCGTATCTGCTACAATTTGTTTAATTAACTTTCCTTAGCTAGGGGCTAACTAGAAAACTTAAGTTTATTTAGCCCCTAGACACCTTTAAATGGTAATGGTTTAGCTTCCCCCCCCCCCCCCCCCCCCTTTTTACAGATCTAAATTCCTTTAAAAGATGTAATGCTAATTGTAAGAAAAGGTGTAAATAATAAAGATTGTTGTTGTTGTTGTTGTTGTTGTTGTTGTTGTTGTTGTCTCCCATAATACACTTACTGTCTTGAATAATATGTATCACCACTGGGTCAACTCTCAGCGCACAATGTAGATTTTTTTCCTCTCTATCCATATCCGTCAGCCGGGAATTGAACGCGTAGGTGTCCGGCCTCCATATCAGACTGATATCTTCTCTGATGAGTGTAACTGTTGAGTTAACCACGTTTGCTAGGCGAGGCTCCTACCACGCTTGACGAAAGTACATGTAGGCACCTACTTCCTACATAGTAAGCAAAGAAGAGTTTTCATTCCAAACTATGGTGACTCTTTTGCTCCTAATCAAATTTCCTCGAAATTAACCCTGATCGTTTACAGTGCAAAATCTTTCCATCCTTGCCATTCTTCTCCCATTTTTAACGATAGGCTTAAAAACAGGCAATCGGCTGATTACTTTTCATTAAAAGGAAGCAACCAATCCAAAAGAGGAGTTGATGCTTCACTGATTCCAACCAGAAAAACGAGTTGATTCAGTTCCTATAGTGTATCATAAATATAAAACGAGCACTGCACAAAGAAACACTGAATAACATTAAACTCTGTACAGCTATCGCGTATCAATGCAAAGCAACCTTGAGACTGTTGTTGGTGTATTTCATTGTATTTTTCGCGAAATCAAAACGAAGAATAAGCCAAATGAAATAAAAATAAGAGCAGCGCTCACCACCCAGGTCAAAAAGCACTGATCATACTTCAAGACTATTCTTGATGACGCAAATGATTATAGTGACACTAGACTAGAAAATAGCGTAAGACCTTGCACAAATGTTGAGTGAGAGGATGTTTAACAATGCAAGTTATTTCAAAGTTATTTCATGAAAGACTGAGAGATTAAAGCTGAAGTATCTAGCAGTGACAGGTCAGCAATTAGATCCAGCATTGCCAGAAAGTTCTAAATTCACCATGCTTTTTTTCTTTATTGTTTTCTTCAGTTTGTAAATTTCCTCCTCTGCCTTTGATCATTGGAGATGACTGAAGTATAGAAATTTTACACGGATGGATCATTGTAGCAAAAGCATTTTTAGTGCGTCATAATCAGCAGGTTTTAGATGCCTACCATATCGACTTCCTCTATCTTTCCAAATGACTCCACATAAACGTCTACCCGGATGCGTGTGGAATTTAATTACTGCATAAAAGTAAAATCAAATTGTTAGAAAAGTAAAACACTTGATACGGACAATCCATGAAACCTGAAGTCATGAGACACTCACAAAAAAAATTAAAAAACAATTCTACCTCGACTGTAGTATGCTTTAATGTTACGTTGAAACAACCAAAAACTTAATTAAGGCTTTAGTTCAGTAAATGATAGAAATTGTATCCAATAATAATAATAATAATGATAATAATAATTTATTACTTATATAGTGCCATTTACAAATACAGATCAATGGCGCCTTACAATTTTTTTTTTGGGGGGGGGGGGGTTGGGGAGAAAATGATGATAGTGACACTAGACTAGAAAATAGCGTGACACCTTGCACAAATGTTGAGTGAGAGGATGCTTAACAATGCAAGTTATTTCAAAGTTATTTCATGAAAGACTGAGAGATTAAAGCTGAAGTATCTAGCAGTGACAGGTCAGCAATTAGATCCAGCATTGCCAGAAAGTTCTAAATTCACCATGCTTTTTTTCTTTATTGTTTTCTTCAGTTTGTAAATTTCCTCCTCTGACTTTGATCATTGGAGATGACTGAAGTATAGAAATTTTACACGGATGGATCATTGTAGTAAAAGCATTTTTAGTGCGATGTGTCATAATCAGTAGGTTTTAGATGCCTACCATATCGACTTCCTCTATCTTTCCAAATGACTCCACATAAACGTCTACCCGGACGCGTGTGGAATTTACTGCATAAAAGTAAAATCAAATTGTTAGAAAAGTAAAACACTTGATACGGACAATCCATGAAACCTGAAGTCATGAGACACTCACAAAAAAAATGAAAAAACAATTCTACCTCGACTGTAGTATGCTTTAATGTTACGTTGAAACAAAAAAAACTTAATTAAGGCTTTAGTTCAGTAAATCATAGAAATTGTATGCAATGATAACTCAAGCAGTTTAAGGCCTGGGTCAGGGGGCGTTTATTAGAGAAAACGATTTTTTGTGATATAACAGCCCAGGGGAATGACACTGAAACGAAATTCGGCACACGGGTAGTTCTCATCATCCTTAACATTTTGACGTGCAATAAACGTTATCTTAGATCACGTGGCGTGTCACGTGACCATTTCTTTGAGTTTGGACAAGAACGAAACTGACCGTTTTTAACGTCAAAGAGAAACGGCAAAAATGCCACTTTTTGCCTCCATGTTTTTTAAGGAAATCATCGCCGAAAAACCAAACTTCAACCATCATAACGAAATTCAGTCCTTTTTCTAGCTTAGAAATGACTTTTTTTGTTGATATTCTTCTCCCGAGCGTAGATACAGCCTTTTGTTCCAGTGCATTCAGGCCTTTCCGCCAGTTTCAACATCTAGACCACATTGCATGCTGGGAAATGACGAGAATTTTTGACAGCACCCGTTCCTTCTCCCAATTCTTTCACATATAAACTAAGTCTACAGCCACTCCGACCCACTGCCAAAAATTCCTGCTTTTGGTCATCTTCAGTACTCAGAAATTCCAAAATATGTGGCGCTAGGTCGAGAAATTCATCAATAGTCGAGTCCCAAAGGTACTAAGTGCTCGACCGGCCAAATTCCCAGTTCGTCGAGTAACAAGCCAAATTCAACAACAAAGTAGATCACCTTGCTCGATTCTTTGAGAAAGTGGACTCTTAGCTACCGTCACGCTTAATGATGCTCATCAGGCAGCCGCTAAAGATGAAAAATGGCTGTAAATTTAGCAGAAATCGCAAGCAAACCGAGCTTGGGCCATTGTTGTCGCTTCACGGATAAAAAATAGCTACGTCAAAATGACGTTTTCAGAAACCTTGAGCCTCCAGTGGCTTAGGACAGTACCACTTTTCCCTGGTAGTTCAAATAAAGAGTCACGAATTGCTATTCATCGTTTATAGGTGGAAAATCACTCCGAAAATGTAAAAACAGCCGGTAGTCAATGGGTTAAGGAGTTCAATCTGTGAGAGATTAGCACTGGAAAAGAAATACGACTTATTAATTTTAACTTTAACGAGACACAATTTTATGAAAAATCGCCGTCAGCAACAGTATTCGAAAGTATATTAATTTTAAAGTTTCATAAATGATACTAGGAATCAACGTTTACAGCTAGTATTCACTAGGGAGGTCTTGTTCATATCGTGACAAAATACAACATACCTTGCTGCAGCAGCTGCCAAAGTCGCTTGGAAAATAACTATGAACCATTCCATCCTGAATAACGAGAATCCACGGCTCTTGACCTTTAACAAAATGTCAGAGCGTTTGGAATTAGAATTCTTGTTATATGTCTTTGATTGGATAAGAGCAGGTGAATAAATCGTTCATTCAGCACATTATGTGTAACCTTAGGAGCCCTTGGCTCCTGGCAAACTACACGGGGAAGGTTCAGTTACTGTTTCTTTTATCTGGTAATAGTGGCAGCGCAGAGAAAGCGGTATTTATGCCTTCTTGCCCGCTTGTCTTTTATGCCCTTATTATAAAGAGAACCTTTGGCTAAATTCTGGGGTCATCAGTCGAGCTATGTTTGCAAGAGCGCTTAAAGAAATAAGGAACAACGATGTGTTTGGGTATAATTTTGGCCACGCAAGATGGCCGATTTATTGATTAAATATAACATCTTCAAACAAATTTAATTAGCTATGATTATTTGATTTTTTACGCTCTGGCAAAGGTGAAGGTGGAGAATAAAGGCACCTTGAGTAAATAAACTGCGATTAAGAAAAAGGCGGAGGAAGGGAGGAGGATGGTCAAATTCGCAAAGCTTGTTACGTCAGGAGACTAAGAGAAAGACTTCGGGGAACACAGCTTGTCTTATAACCTAACCTTAAATGAAGTCGAGGCTAAGTACTTTTCCGAACGAGCTCGTGACTAGTAGTTTTACAGCAAGTAATATTCCGGCAAACGATTTACAAGCTAGTGATTACCCGGCTAGTAATTTTCCGATTGATCTCGTGATAGTCGTGTGATCAATACTTGACTATTTTATGTCCAATTGGACCCTGCTCACAGCTCTTGCCTGCCGATTACCTATGTTAAAGGTGAATGAGTGACTAGGAATAAGTGCCCCTCTTAGCAAACTAACATAAATCATTGCGTGACTAGGTGACATAAACATTTTTATTTGCCAGGCAAATAAACTCTTTTTATAGACATTCGCCATATTAAAAACAGCTCTGCGCCGTCACTCCCTAAGCCAACATCGTTCCCGGGACTTTTACGTTTGGAACAGAAATTCCCTGGGAACGAGATTGTTCCTTAGCACCATTACCTAGGAATGATAAAAAAACACAATAAAAGAGAAGCAACAGCATATCTTCACCCTAAAGGAACAAAGCTTTAGCTACTAAGCAAACGATTATAGATAATAACAAGAAATAACAAGACATTATTTAAAGCTTAAGGTATGAATATTCAGAAAGGACAGTCAGAGGTCTCAAAGTGTTTTAATAGCCGCAAATAAAATAAACATGACAAGAACAAGCAGGGACGGATCTCTTAATAATGCAACAGATACTACTTGTTTAACAGAGGCGCATGTAGCTTCAATTTCTAATTCTCGGGCGCTAACCTTTTTAGAATAGCCATGACCACAAACACACAGAAAAATATCTTAAAGAAAACAAGGAACTGTTGTTTGTTGTCGATCTTTGAAGTTCACCCAACCTCTGACTTTCTACTATTTTCTACAATGACGGTGGGAATTTCATCCACTGAAATGTTAATTGCGTTACAATAGTAACAAAGAAAACTCTTTTAGTAATAAGAGTTGTTCGGTTTATGGCGCATTTTACTTCAAAGCACCATAGCAACACTAGCGCATAAAACCCCAATGCTTCTGATTTTGAAAAAAAATCAGCGGGCAAAATGCTTCAGTAGGCGCGTGGAATTCATGTTCGATAGTAGAAACCACTTAAACTGAAAAGACGAACTCAGCAGCTGTAATTGCCGTGGAACTAATTAAACACGACACCAATAAAGTGCTATTGTCAATTGAAGATTGTCAGCAAATGATGTTGTTCATTGCGGCAATAATCTTCCGTAAGAAACAAGAGAGTAACAGTCTGAAGCAGCAAAAATACTGACGTAGTTACTTTCAATTTTCAACGGTGATTTTTACTCGGTATAGTTATAATGTAGTCATGGGTGAAGTGATGTTAAGATATGTAACTTATTCAGAGTTTTCTATCTGCAAGACCTTATAAAATTTGTTTCGCTTGAGAATGCTGTCAACCTAAATAGTGAATCATTTTCAGTTAAAACGTCAGTGGTTTTAGGTGAAAAGACTGTCGGGTTTATTTAGTTATACGTATCGTATTCAAAAACGTCTTGCTGTAAGGCGTTCATGTTTTCTAGCGACACTGATATTTAATCCTGATGTTTACTCCACTTTGAATGCCTTCTTTATGACCAACTTTTCCAAAAAAGTGACAGCGTTAAGATCTCCTCAAAAAAGGGAGGATTAACTGTTTGCAAACTCTGTTACCGATGGCCCTGACTATGTTGATTACATAAATATCTCTTTTTTGATATTTCAATAATTCTCTAGCCATAAATTACGGAAAGAAGAATATAAACAATACAGCTTATTATCTAAGAGTCGTATTGAAATGAAGACCACTTACCTTTGTTGTAAAGTGAATCTTGCCAAGCTACTTAGAGCCAGCGAAGTGAGTAGTATCCAACGATTGTCCACAAAAAAACGGCTGCTTAATTTCAAGCCTTCAATAATGTACCTTGGAAGGCTTCAGAAAACGTTTGGTCGTCAAAATGCTTTCTTTTGACGCCGATCAGAGGGACTTTTTTCAAAATGCTTTTGAAGCCTTTCTTTTAATTCCGAGGTGTTAAAAGTTTAAATCTAATGTATATTTGCAACTGTTTGCGCTACGAAAGTACGTCATTTTGACAGGTGCTTCTATAGATCAACGCCAGTTGTCAATTATGAATTCCGCATGGGTTAACTGGAAAACAAAATAGAAGTTCTAAATTCAATAAGAGCTCTCCTTCGTTGTGTTTACCACAAATTTTGCAGTTTAAAAGCTGTTATTTTTCAACAGATAAAGGTTGGAGGACCATTAAACATCATTACAGAATTAAATCTCGTGTTTACTGGAAAATTTTTCAGTTTTTACAATCATTTTGCTGTATAGATACTGATTAGTCTCACCGGGGGAGACCTTTGTTATTTCCAGTTTTTCACAGTTCTTTCCTCTGATTCGCTGTAGAAATTAAATTCAGCGCAAGCAATTCAACAATTGCAATGGTAAACAGCCAAGGCCACTGTCAATATACAAGAACTGATGATAAGAGAAAAGTTTGAATGCAAATAAACAAAAGGCTAAATGATGTTTTAGTCAAGCATAAAAGTAGGGTCTAATAATGAGCACAACAAAGCCTTTCTTTTAATTTTCCAGGTATAACCTTAACCTGAGCAAGTTGAGCTGTTTAAGTTGCTGTCTTTTGTTTTCTCATTTTTAATTAACGCGAGTAGCCTCAGTATGAAAAACTACTCAACTACTAGTTCATTTTCGGCCGAAGTGTTGTGTAGAGGGAGGGGCATTTTGACCCCTTTTGTAACTCATTTCACTTGTTCAGGTTTTCATAAAGATATTGCAAGTGAACAGCATTTTCGTGATTTAGGAGAAATGTTTTATTATGACTTGTCCCCCTACAACAATGAGGAACACCCTGGAACTGGCGTAATAATACCGATTCGTTTCCCAATACAGATACATAAAGGAACTTTGTTTAAATTTATCTATGTAAACTCCTCACACTTCCACAAGCGAATCAGCTCTTATAAGGAATACTAAGGTATCAACAATGGCGGAGTTATATGAAATAATCGTAAAAGAACCCGGTGTGCAATTCATTAAACTGTCCTGAGTTAAAGAGAATCAAACTGTTTATTTCAGCTAGCAAATGAGGAAAACGTAGCGTTGTTACGTTAGATTAATAATTTTGCTTTCCTAAAATTAGGGTAAATGAAGATGTAATTCTAAGGGCTGTGATGAGCTGACGGGCTAACAGAGGTCCCGAGACGGGAGAAAACGGTTTTGATTGGTCAGCTGTGCCTCAAATCTGTAACAACATGGATCCACAAAGAATTTAATCAGCACTTTTTTATCAGTTACAATGCTATATGTATTCAAAAATTACCTCCGACAGGGTATCCTAAGGTGCTCTCCAGCCACCGTGTAATATTTCTCTGATACAAATCGAACGAGATCCATCATATAGCATTTGTGTAAGATTAATGTGCTCCTTTAACAAAATGCAATGTTGAATTAAATTACTGAAACGTTGAGCGTACTAAAGGTAAAACCTGCTATCAGATTATGTTTTGATACGGTTTGGATTTTGCAACGCTATTATTATATTCACACATTCATCATATAAATAAGATATTATCTCAACAGGCAGCTAACGCATGCAGGGAGTATGGAATTTAACCACTACTCAGCAAGCCGTGCCTTGTTGAAAGCATCCCGAGCGAAGACGAGGATTCATTTTAGCAGTTAGCAAACATCAAGGATTTTCTTTAAGAACAACTATTTATCGGCGCCAGCAGGCCTATACAATATAAACCATGTAGATTACAGACACAGTCATCCTCGGCATATGGCTGTTGAGAAAGGAAGGCCAATATCTTATACAAGCCAGACATTAGTTAGTGCCATCGCAATGTTTCAATAATTTATAGCGATCTTGTTTGTCTGTCTATTTATAATAAAGGTCAAATAAAGCTTCAGCCACTCCCTTCATAGTTTGTTGTTCAACATTAGGGGTTTCCGATAGAGAATTTTCGAAAGTATCCCCAAAATTTCCCTGGATATGGAAGGAACAGTTCCCCTCTAAAAATGATTATATCAGTCAAAGTGCCGCGCCACATATGACGCAAAAAGCAATTTTGTGATTGGCCGTTGTGAGCTAAGCCCAAAAGTTCAATATCGTTTAAGTGTTGTACAACTACAACAAGCTGCTTAAAGTTTAGATGAAGAGTCAGCAAAACCTTATTAAATATATTTTTAATTGACTTCACAAGCTTCAACAAAGTTGTTAAGCAGTTACAAAATCAGCAACTTCACTAAAAACTACGAACAATGTTATATTAATGTTGATTAGGAACTGACAGCTCATCACTGTCAAGCTGGCTCTTCCAACTCCAAATGCAATCTCGTACCCAGAGTCCTCGGGCTGTTTGGTCATCGGGTGGACGCCCGGAGAGACTCTGGGATAATGGAAATAAAATCAATTTTTTTGATTGGCTGGCCCGTAACGGCTTCCATTGTTTTACCCCAGATTTTCTGGGAAAATCGCGGTCCATTATCCCAGAGTCTCCCGGGCGTCCACCCGCTGACCAAACAGCCCGAGGACTCTGGGAACGAGATTGCTCCAAATGTAGTCTAAAGTAAGGCTGCGCAGTTGGTACAACGCAATATTCTACCCACGCTTTTGGTATATCATTTACATATATCGATATCTCTTCGACCCGGTAAACATTGTCGAAACCCCATTTTCACAAAATTTCACTAACTTCATGGAAGTGTCCGGCCAAAATAATACAACGTCAACAATACAAAAATTACAACGAACCTTTCTTTCTACAATCTACAAAAATCTAACGTACATGTTGCTATGCGACTATTTCAACACTACAACAAGCCATGTTTCTTTCGTGAAGAAAGGCCGGACTTAAGTGTACTTTATTTCCACGAGTTACAGCAGTTCATGCTTAATAGTTAGTAAACGTTCTTTATGTACAAAAAGTACTTCTATTAACAATGACTATGGAATTAAAAGGCTTGCGACATTATTTGCTTAAGTTACACCAATTAAAAATCAATTAACGATAAAAACATCGAAAAGTAAAATTTTGTCAAGAAACGGGGTGGAATCACACCAATTGAAAACTGAACAAAAACAGAAACACAACTTATTTCCCGGACGGTAATCGTAACTTGGCTCTAAGGTCGAAACTAACAAAAACACCGCGTGACTCCATGTACACAATCAATTGTAATACTTCAGAAAGCCAGTTAGTCCTAGTTTAATCAGTTAAAGGTCGCGAGTTTCCATATTTATGGCTCAAAACAGAACAATCGGCTTGGCACCGAGTTTACGGAGAAAACAACGTCAAATCATTCAAAATAGTCCTGTCCCAGACCTCCCGCTTACTCCGCCCTGCATAGGGTGGGGCTGGAGAAGAGAGAGTCCTGTACAACTTGCAGGCGAACGCTCGGAACGGCGCTATTCCCCCGCCCGCCGTTCTGGAGAAAAAAATCATATTTGGTAGTAAAGCACGCGGCGCCATTCAGTCTGCGAGTGCAGTTTCAAAATCATTACTAATCTGGCATTTTTCACAATTCAAAACATAAACTTATCGATTAAAATAGTACAGTCATACCATAGAACTGAAGACACGAATTCTAAGAGCTGCTTGTTTTAATTGAATGGTTTTAGCCGCCCGTTAAGAAGTACTTTTTTTTTATAACAAGACAGTGTTGGAGCAAGCTGAAAATAAATTGAAACTATTTTATCTGCAAATGTGGGGAAACTATATTATAAAACAAATAAAAAAGCCTTAGCCGTGTTTTGTTCTGTTAGAGCACTCAAGAAGTAGCAAGAAGAAGTAGTACAACTTTCTATTACAATTTCCCGCGGAACTGACCGCGAAACTTTGATGGACAGGGATGGACAATACAAGTCTGGTGCCTAGTTTAATTTGATTGGCTCGTTCCGAGCATGCGACTGCAACTTGAACAGGACTCTCTCTTCTCCCGCCCCACCCTATGCCAGGCGGACGGAGTAAGAGGGAGTTCTGGGCAGGACTAAACTGGAATTGCGATAGAGACACAATTTTGTCAAAAGACACACATCAGTGTAGTGTCGATCAAAATGTTATTATTTTGTTCCTAAATAAGCTGAAATTGGAAACCTATGAATTCCAGCTGGAAGTTTGCTTGCAAACGTCTAAGTTCTATCTCTCACGGAGATCACACTACAATTTTCATTTCACTTCATTTAAAAATCAAAGCTACACAATGAACGTACAACTTATCATTATTATTATTATTATTATTATAGCCACAACATTAACATTTCACCATATTATGCTACCGATACAATACCTTGTTAAATTACATAACTTAATAAAGAGCAGAAAAATACGCAATTTTTATTATGAAAGGTTTTCGTCATCGTGGTTTCAAATGGTAGCTGAGTTAATCTTTTGTCTCACGATTGAGTCACAAAGATGTGGTTCGCGACGTTTCGACCGCTATACTGCTGGTCTTCATCAGGCGATGGTGTCGACTGGCTGCGTGTGAGTATAAGAAGCACCGTGGCTGGTGGTGATTGGTGCGTTTCGATCCTCTCTTAGGCTGTTGTTGATTGGAGGATTTCGATCCTTGTCGTTCAGGCTAGAAATTGTTCCCTCAGCGGTCCGCTTTGGTACTGATCGGCTGTTGTGTTGTTTGATCGTGGGCATCCACGCCTCAAGAATTTCAATTCCACCGTCCCTCTTGATGTTGTTAGGGTGAAGTCTTATGTGAATAGCCTCTTCAACCCTACAGGTGTACAATTGTGGGTGTCGGTCAATAGATTTAACTTCGTACCAGACTCGTTCTTACAATACCTCAATAGTCAACAGCCGACGATCCGTTTCACTATGGAAACTTAGAATGACAACTCAATTCCCTTCCTTCCGTTGATCATCAAGGATTCAAATGGATAACTCTCTACCAGTGTTTACAGAAAGCCTACACACACTGACCAGTACCTAGTGCATGATTCACACCACCCGCAATCTGTGAAACGCGGTATTGTCAAGTGCCTGTACGATCGATCTAAACACCTCATAACAAAACCATCAGGTTATCTCTCATGAAAAGAAACACCTCTCATCGGTCCTTGTTTCCAACGGTTATCCGTTTTCGTTTGTAAAAAATCTGACGAAAACCAAGGTACAAACAACCAATAAAGAACCTGAACCCGAAATTAAATCTACTGTGGTTCTGCCATACATAACTTTCTAGTAACGAATCAATCTTTAAGAAGCGTTTAAGGAGCAAACTTCTAAGGGATTTTTTCGGACGTCATTGATATAGTGATGAGTTAGCCTATTTTAAATATTTAAATTTTTAAATAATTGTAAATTATTACTTTATAATTATTGTTCCTGAAAAGCCCCATTGGGGAGGTTCAATAAAGTATGTATGTATGTATGTATGTATGTATGTATGTATGTATGTATGTATGTATGTATGTATGTATGTATGTATGTATGTATACGTCAAAGGCACATCGGAGGCTCCTCGCCGTTGCCAACAACAACAAGGCATACGGACTGTTTTCAGATCTGACACAACTCTTAGATCACACCTAGTGCGACCTAAGGACATTGTCGATCCAGTAAAACAAGACAGAGTAGTCTACAAGATTCCCTGCGAATGTGGTAAAGTTTATATTGGAGAGACGGGAAGATCTATGCATGAACGGATTAAGGAACACGATAGAGACATACGGCTTGCTCGAACCCAATCCTCCGCATTTTCAAAACATAGCAACGCGACTGGACATTATCCGCTCTGGGACGAAGTTAAATTTATTGACCGAGACCCACATTGGTACACCCGTAGGATTAAAGAGGCTGTTCACATAAGACTTCACCCTAACAACATCAAGAGGGACGGTGGAATTGAAATTCCTGAGGCGTGGATGCCCACGATCAAACAACACAACAGCCGATCAGTACCAAAGCGGACCGCTGAGGGAACAATTTCTAGCCTGAACGACAAGGATCGAAATCCTCCAATCAACAATAGCCTAAGCGAGGATCGAAACGCACCGATCACCACCAGCCACGGTGCTTCTTATACTCACACGCAGCCAGTCGACACCATCGCCTGATGAAGACCAGCAGTATAGCGGTCGAAACGTCGCGATCCACATCTTTGTGACTCAATCGTAAGAGAGAAGATTAACTCAGCTACCACGCAATTTTTACTTTTCAAAAATCGCGCCTTTATGCTTTAACATAAGTAAACATACCAATAGCCAGTATTATACAAAGCATATGAAAGGGGAAAAACAATTCGGCAGACAAAGTCTATCTTCATTGCAAGACTTAGTTTCGACACACACGCAAGCTTGGATGAAAACTTTCCTGTGAGACGCTCGCAGCATACCTTCTGATCACGTGATTCCATTCTGAGCGGTTGCTTCCCCTCCGCAGTTGCCGTTTCCGTCATCACCGGTAACACTTGCACCCTGCCCTTATGACTGACGGAGGAGTCGCCAGATTTCTTAATTCTTTCACAGCTTCTGCGAAAATTGAGGTTCAACTTACTCAAGGCAGAAACTTCAGAGCAGGTATCCTACAGAGAAAGCGAAAAAGCACAGATTAGGAAACACAGAGATTAGGAGTGGATATTCTAATGCTTCAAGTGGAACTGCATTTTAGTGTTTAGATCGTCAAAAAAAGGTCTAGGCTCGATTTCCGACGCTCACTGGGATCAGGAGTATCCTCCCGGGGGGTGAATGCGGGTTCATTTCCCGAAGCAGGGACTGGTAATCGAACCTAGAAAATGTCATGAAATTACTAGGAGCACGAATAGCAGCTGTGAAGAAGAGATTTCCCCGATTTCATTTGGTCATTTTGGTATCAACATCAGCTTTCGAGTATAGTCAATACAAAACTTGAGAGTTGATAGCCGGATTGCATTTCATTCGGTCAATCTGGGAATCCCACAAAAGGTGGCTAAGTACTCTCCTTTTTAGCATAGAGGTTTGATTGTACACACACAGCTTATAACGTAAACTCATACATCAGCACGTGTGACCAGGGACTTGCTACAAGGCTGAACGTTGGGAATTGGAAGAGGCCCTGATAGAAGTTAGGCGACAAAGGACAATTAACTCACGATATTTTTTTATTGATAATCACACGAGAACTTCCTAAAACAGGTAGCCATTAGAGAGAGTCATAGTGGTTTTAGGGATAGAGCTAAAAAGTCAAGGCATGCAGTTTTAGGGATTTGGCAAAGTGTGTGGTAACTGAACTCCATAACTCTTCCTTCGGGTACACAGGTAGTGATTTCTTAAGGGCTCCTTCTGTCTAAGTTTTGTTAAGCGCCATTGACAATTAACACCATGACACTGCACGAGGGAAAAGTTGTTAGGCCAAGCGTATTTATATATATTGCCAGCCGACAAGTTTTCATTACCAGTCCTTCGTCGTCGTGTCCCTCGTCCTTGCTTTCTTTTACTCCTAAAGATGCCAGCCTTTCTACCAGTACACACTCGAGCAGCGACAGGAAGATAAAGAAAAATGAGGTCATCAGATACCAGTCTACGCCCTTTACATAACTCACCTAAAGACATAATAGGTCAAAAATGTTAGGAGCTATTGCACCACTACACAAGAAGTGGCTGAAATGCTTAAGAGAAATATACCTCCCATTTTGTTGTTTCCAAGACTTGCGAAAAAATTGTTTTGACAGGATGATTAAGTCTTGGCGGAAAGCTGACCTAATCAATAACAGACAAAATTTGACTTTTTGCAAGGAAGGTCTACCGTAACTCAAATTGTTATCAAAGATTAACGATTGGGTAAAATCGCGAAATTTCTGTATTTTTGTATGTCATTTTTCGAGATCTCGATAAACATTTTGATTTTGACAGCGTACACCACGAGCGAGTTTAATAGTAACTGCATTTACGGCTGTTTACTAAAGTGGCTCAGACGTTTTCTCAAAGCTCGCAAACAACGCGTAGTCGTTAGAGGGTCTTAGAGGAACTTGCGCTGAGTGGGCGAGAATCACCAAGGGCTTATCCTTGTGTCTATATTGTTTCTACTGTATATCAATGGAATAAATGAATGCGTATCTTCTACTGTTAAACTTTAAGCTGGCGGCATAAAGACCTACAGGGAAAAAGATAATCCTATCATAGACACTGAGCTTCTTCAAGCGGATCTCACCAATCTCAGCGAATGGGCTCGTAAATGGCAGTTACGTTTTTAATGCAGATTAAAAATGCATTTACTTTCGGCGGAACTAAACTGTAAGTGGCAATGACAAAGAATGTAAATATTTTCCTGATGGCATGAACGATCGCGTGTTAGAATGGTGTAAATTGAGTCTTAAATGTATATAAGATTTGACAGTTTACTCATCTCAACTCTCACACTTTCAAACTTTATTTTTAGAAGATGGAATTTTGACACTTGATGCTTTCTGGAGCCTTGTTAAATACCTATATTATTACAATATCTGTATTGGAATTTTTAGTAGTCTGTTAGTTGCTTCTAACCCCCGCAGGTTTGTGCGGCTTCATTTGGTCAGGAAATCAGTTCCAATTTTTCCCACTGGGTTTTTGGGTTTTCGTATCAGACAGTTGGCTATGTTTAGCCCGAGATGTACGCTTTAGATCTTGTTAGTTTCTAATCATGTATCTAGTATCTACTTGAATTTTTATTTAAGCATGAGGGCGGCATTAAACACTCGGCTCGCAGTTCGAGTTACAATGCGGATAACTCATTCACGAGATAAATCAGTAGCCAATATATTATACTTCAGGAAAAACCCTAAATGATGTAGACAGCTTCAAAGATCTTAGCTTGGTGTCGGGACAACAAAGGACCCCTCTTGGGACAACAACATTAGCACGACTGTGAATAAAGCGAACAATCTATTCAGTTCAATTGAACGCTCTCTTGGTACTGCTATGCTGTACAAATCCCTGGTACAGCCAGTCTTGGAATACTCGTCACCTGATGAAGATCGAAGCCAACAGTTCAAATGGCCTATCCTTTCTGACCGTAGAATTTACTCGTCTTTTGTTGGTTTTATCATTTAAAATCTGAATATTTTTTTTCTAATTTATCACATTTAAGTATACGTGTGCTACCGTTCATATACACTGTTATAAACAATTTTTTTCATTAGGATAGTCAAGTTATGGAATAATCTCCAAGTGGCATTGTGGACGCAGATAGCCTCCGGTTGTTTGAATCCAAGCTGAAAGTGTATCCGAATGTTTAATTTAAAAGTAGCGTGAGTTATGTTTGTTATGTACTATGAGCATTTTGGATTTTAGGAACGATTGCATTGCAATCAGTCAGTTTAGCTGTCAAATATTAAATATAAGTTTCGGTGGGACGATGGCCTACATGGCTTGCGAAATGAATTATATATGGTGCGAAATTAGGTCAAAGGTGAAACTTTCAAAATTGGCAGGAACTAAACTTTTCACGAATACAAACCGCCAAAATGATCTTTGCTTACTAATTCAAATTTTACAGGTTCCTTTTTGAGCAGTAACCACGGGTGATAACCAACTGTTCCTTTGAAAGGGACAGCGGATATGTTCTGATCGGAAATAGAAAGCTATGGCAATAATAATCTTAGGTGCGCAAATAAATTTGGAAAAAACTGCTCTTATGGCTATTTCAAAATACGTACTTTCCTCGAGAGTTGGGAAAGCTTTACAACACATTTTGGTGCCATAAATCTAGTACTTCTTTTGATGGGTAAAAAAGAAGCCAGCAACCAAAGTCAAGGGTCAAACCTTAGGTAGCATCCCGTTGACGTATCCCAACAAGAAGACGACGGTGAGAATGCAAGTGATACCAACAGTGAGCCTATCACCACCATTCTCAGGACTCATCCAGAACACGATCCAACTGAGCATCACCAGAAAGATGCACGGTAGGTACAACTGGATCACGTAGTATCCTAGGTGCCTTTGCAACAAGAACGAAACTTCGACGATGGTGAAATTGCCTGGGCAAAATATAAAAGCGAGCATTCACCCATTCACATTCACATTCTGAGTAACTCTGTGTTAGCTTGTTCCAGGCGTTCAGATAGTAAACGGGGCGCGATAGTACCGGCAGAGAAAGTTTGTAAACGAATAAATATATTATATAATGCAGTCCATTCGCAATTAATCAAAATTATTCTCGAATAATGGGCGGCACTCGCGTAAAGTGCTGAGGAAACAAAGTTACCAGCGTTTCTCCTTCCTGCAGTTCTTTTCTCTATTCTTTTGACAGCTCTCAGGGATTTCCGTACACGATTTCACACCTTCCACTGGGAGGATCGCGAAAGCGTCTCTCCCAGCTACAAGATTCTCCAAGCAATCTACCTGCTCTTCGCGAAGCGAAACAATGTCCGGAAAGTTCTTCAGCACGTTGTTACTTTACGTGACACGTTTGATCTGATAGGGAATGATCGCGTTTCTTGTCCACCTTTGCGTGTACAGCAACTGTCAAAATTGACCAATCAGAGGGTATACCAGATTCTGGTAGACCGGAATGACCTTTTCAAAAAAAGTTTTACCGGCGATGCTTCCCGCCCCACCAACCCCCCACCATTTCCATTTTTCGCCGCTTTATTTTCGCAGTCGCTCTACCGGTACTACCGCGCTCTGTTTACTCTCTGAACACGTGCGCATTTCGAAATCATTTTACATTCTCCCAAACCCTCCCTTTTGTCCTCTCCATAGAAACAGCCCACAATTCACAACTGCGAGGATCATTCTTCATTTGAATTCATGCCTTGTTGTTTTTTGGAAACAAATAAAGCGTGTAGAGTCAATGATCAAAACCATGCCTGTACTCATGAACTCATGAACAAGGCGAATTACTTAGTTATATAAATGATTTACAAAAAAACTCTCTTTTGTAGAAAACTGAACAGAATTATCGTTAAAGAGAAGTGTATAAGCAGTAGAGAAAAGACATACCAAAAGGCATATTGAGAAATAAAATTGGAAATTATAAATACGGTACCAATGCTATACTCATCAACTCGACGCGACGTCTTAGAAGAGATGATTGAGAATTGCGCCATGGTGGGTTGCGCAACAGTCAATTTGTCTCTCTTCCATTTGTAATCCACCTCAGTGTTCTGAAATCCGTCTAAAAAAGCAAATAAAGAATAGGAATAGGAATAGTTAACAATTATTCACCGAAGTGGAGGTGAATTAGCGGACCAAAACATTACTTTATGTGTGACATAAAATCTCGCGCGCCGGCTGCTCGGAGGTCAATAGTTCTTGCTAATCACCTCCGAGTTAACCAATCAGAGCGCGCGAAAAGCACTATTCACTTGTGTAGTATATACTCATACGTGTTATGAAGAGTTTCACTACCCTACCCTTGACTTAGATTATAGTAAAAGTGGCAAGACTGCAATAATATGGCAGGCACACTTTGGTACTTAAATTCAGATTAAAAGCTTAATTACCTTTTACTGAGAGACAAAGATTAGACTTATCGAACATGACAGCTTTAATTGGTTCTCAGCTGCGTTTTGGGACATCGATGAAGCAACCAGCGGTATTGCAACTTCCCCTTTGGACAAGAACATCGGCAACCGCAAGGTTACTCGCAAAGTTAAGATTGATTCGGTCCATAAGCAGATACCAGTACCCATTTATGCGCCTTGATGAATCATAAATAAAAGAAAATAAAACAAAAGCCATCTAAACGCAGCTGCAACCGAACGTCTGACGCTCCATCCGCTCTTTTAGTTAAACCTTTCTAGTACGTTTCCTTTAAAGGCATGTAACGGTGATGGTCAGTGCAGGAGGCAACTGATCAAGAATTCAAGAATTTTAAGGTGGTTATCTTAGACATTTGAGTGGAGTAGGAGAGAGTTAGAAGGTCACTTTATAGAGGACTACTGGGGTAAAATGTTATTTAATGAGGCTAGGTGGCGACTTAACCAATCTTGATAGCGGAGCTCCGGCGGCCCGAAGGGCCGCCAAGCGGAGCACCATACCTATAGAAACCCGTCAACTGCTTTTCTCATGGTAAAAATGGCTAGCGGTATTGCTCGTGGGCGCGTACGCACGACGACGACGACGGAGTCGCACAATAATTAATAATATTGTAATAATAATCATAATAATCCAACATGGCGGCTATACTCCACCTGGCCCAGCTGGCCAGCTAGTTTACAGCGTACGTCTTTGATACTGGACATCCATCTTATAGCCAATTGACACCTGTCAAAACAAGGTATCCGCTGACCAGTGTCACGTGACCATATCGAGGTCAGCTGTTTTTTTTTTTAGTTGACTGCTGACCAGGTACTTGCTTTCGATTTGATCGCAGGCTCAAGCCAGGTGTGGGACACCCAAACCAAATCGAGGCTTTTAAATTTTTCGCGCGCTTTCTGCGGCTCGTAATTTCACATTCAGTTGGTTTCTTCATTTTGAGCAAAACAACTTCATCTTGTTCGATGGAAGTTTGTCTTTAAATTCGCGTAAAAAGCAGAAAAATCAAGAACTTGTCAAAAGATACTCCGGAAGGTGAATTTTCAAGTGATGAAAAGAAAGGTGAAAGATTTTTCTCAGGAAAAGCTTCAAACTTGGATCGATTGTGCGGTTGAAAACAGTATAATTCAACGCTTCAAGGGCTTTCACTTTACCGCGGCATCTTGCATCTCACCAAGAAAGGTCACTTAACAGTTCACGGTATTAATGGGATGAACGAGAAGCTAAAACTCTGTGGAAGAAGCTCTTTCTTTGGACAAACCGTTTGCTATTTTTGCGGATGCTTGTTTTTGCTTTACTGAAGCTTAGGTATTTTCAAGCGGTAGAAACCTCTACAACACAGCTCAGGAAAGTGAGGTAAATTAAATAAATAGAAGCTTAACATTTGGTTTAATCGTTGTTACTTTTGTTCAGAAATGAAACTTGTATTTTTCTCTCGAATGGATATAAATAACAAGTATCTCTACTCGTTTTGGACGCAAAGAAGTAGTTGAATTGTTTGTTTGTTTTGTTACGTTGTTTTCTTTGCAAGCGAACGAGTGTTTTTACTTGGCTTGGCTGACTGTTTTTCGAACTTGGTGCCTCAACAGCGTTAAGAAACTTTTGCCTTATCTTATTAACACGTAATCGCAATGAGTCCTTGTAAAATTAAGGATTAAAGGCGGAAACTCAAGCTCGAGTAAAAAAAAAAAGTCGATCAAATGCATGTGCATATGCACGTCTCAAAATCTGAAATAAAGTTGTCAGAATGCTGTCAAAAATGTCAAAAACCAGCGCGCTTCACTCGTCATTTGAAAAAACTTTTAGAAATCTTCGTCGAAAGCGGCCTGTAAACAACAATTAAGTTTCGCCGTCTATAAACACGTCGTCTTAATTTGTTTGAACCGGTAAGAATCAGTGTTTGGATGTTAAAAACAGCGAAATGGGTTGACTGGCTGGCTGGCTTTGATAAATTTTATAATGGACGGGTCTGCGAGATAAATGCTCGTGTGGTTTGGCAAGCGCTTTCTTCGTTAACTGGATGATGTTTTGCCACTGAGAATCATTAATTGAAGAAGGTTCTTCGGAAGACACGGGAAGTAACAGTAAAACTATCAACGCACTTTAGTGCTTTGTGTAAGTCAAGGAAAGATTTTGTGGGAAATGGCTCCATTATTCAGCTCTGTCGTGTTCCGAGTGATTGCTGCCTCAGTGATTCCTGTTCACTGCTCTTAACGGTCAGGTGCGGACGTCTTTTTTGTCTTTTCTACGGAGATTTATGTCTAAATTTAAAGATATTTTTTGTTACTTGTCTAATTTCTCCACCTTCTCCAAGAATCTTCAAAGAAATATTAGTCGTATTGTGCTTTGTTTTCTTGTAATATGTTTGTTGTTCTGGGCCGGGTTGTTCGATTGACGATTAACGCTAACCCAGGAATAAGAGTTAACCGAAGTCTCAATCTCGCTCGTTGAGAAAGTTTTGTAAATCAAATTTAACGTTTAAAGTAAAGTTGCATTCCAATAAAAACTTAAGGATGAAAATCTTTTGGAAATGCTTTTATTGATCATTAAGTAAACTGGACTCAAAGTTCGCTCTAACCCGGGATTAGCTTAAGCGTGCTTCGAACAACTGGGCCCTGTTGTTTCTGAACCGCGGTCAATTCCTGTTGACTGCTGTAAACGATCAGTTTGTACCCTTTATTTTCTTTTCTAAGGGCACTCTGTCTTTTTTTTTTTTTTTTTTGCAAACGTTTGCTATCAAAAACCCTTCGTTTTCCCTGCTGCTGCTCAATTGTTTTGAACACAAATTAAACTGGCCCAAATAAAGCCACGCGAAGTTGCTCGGTGAGATTGTGCAGGCTCCGATTCTAGGCTTGGCTAAATATATATAGCCTTCAGCTTTTCTTTTTTTAATGGCCACATAACAGACTGGAATGGTGTTCTATCGAACATAATGCATGCATCTTCTTTAAGCAGTTTTAAGTCCTATCTATTACATTATTTGTGTCAATTTTAAATCAGATGTAGCTTGTGAGTGACAAGTATGTAATTTTGGATTGTATTTAAATTTTACTTCTTAACTTTTAGTGTCAATCTCAAATCAGGGGTGACTTGTAAGAGACAAGTATTCGATTTAATTTGATTAGGTTAGCTTTGGGCCACGTTTAAATTTCACCTCTTAGTTTTTAGAATGTGTAATATTAGATAATATTCTTTGTATAGGAATTTAGTTTCTCCCAATTATTCTCCAGTCATGCATTTTTTTTGTTTTGTATCAACTTAGTTGTATTCGCATGACAAAGTATTATTAAACTTAAAACTTAAAATTAAACTTAAAGTAAGCTCTTTCTCATCAATGTACACATCCTTTGGACAGCCTTCTCCTGCATACAGTCTTTTAATTAATTTTATTAGTAGCTTGCCACACCAATCTTGTGGGATGTTTGAATGACATTTGGCATTAATGTTAAATGGGATTTCAAATGTTTGATGAAGTATGTTGTGAAATTTCAAATGTACATGGAGAAATGTGAGACTAGTCCTTATCTTTCTTGCAAAATAGAAAATCAGGTTAATTGGCTAACATGGATTTCCAGCACTTTTGCTTTGATGAATCATTACCTTAAATCCTCATACTACATTGTTAGTGGTATCAAACAAATGCCTAATATTTTATTATCAAGTTGCTTGGTCTTGCACTTGGCTGGCCAGAAGAGCAGCTGGATTTCTTTTTGAAAACACTGTAGGTGCATTGATTGATGAGCTTAATGTTAGCAAGCAGTTTTTTTGTGATAGTAAGGTCAAGAAGTAATTGATCAAAGAAATATCTTGGTCTTAATTCATATCATCTAAATATTTTTATTGGTTTCCATGTATCTTTCTTTCATATATATTGTTTTGAGGAATTCGTATATCCAGAAGATACACAATTTCTGATTTCTGACTGTCTCATGGGAGGCTGTGGATAATTGAAATTGCATTCGTTATGAAGTGATGATCTGAATCACTTTTTATCTGAATTGTGATACTGATTCAAAGGAGCAATCACCGTGCAGGCCTCTCCACCAATTTCTAGTGGCTCTAAACCATACACTGTAACTAAGTAGCCTACAGTTGAACGGGGAAACAGACCTGTCCTTAGGTATTGCTCTAAGATGTTAAGAAATGTTTTGTTTTAAAAATGTATAGATGCAGACTAGCTTTGCAGGTTCTTTTTTACACAAGGTATTAAAACCTAAGTCAATATTTTTCTTTTTCTTTTTTATCATCTCCAAACTCAATTTGCAAGGGAATTTTTACTACCTTACTCAATAGAAAACTTGTTTTTAGGAGCGGTGGGAGTCCAAATCCGTAAAAGGGGGTTCATATCTGCTAGCAGTTCTGGACTAGGGGGTCCAAATCTGATCCACAAGCAGATCTGGACTGGAGGGTGCAAATCTGCAGCGGGTCCAAATACACTTTGCCACTGGTTCAGATCACCTTTCCATACTATTTTTTAACAGGATTGGGTCTGTAGCTTGAGTGAGGTCAGATGGGTCATATGACAAGCAGACTATATGTAAATGCCAGTAGAAAAAGAATGCTTTTGGAGCTCCGCTTTTAGGCTTGGCTAAATATATATATTAACTGACAACACCTTACATGAAAAGAGCTAGTAGATAACACCAAGCTATACTTACAACTGCCAAATTGAAAAGAACAGTTTTGAAAGTCAGCTGGGAAGTCGTGCAGGTCCATATTAACATGAGGTCAAAACGTGAGTGCTGTATGGAATATAAAATAAGCTGTAAGACCGTGTGCCTTCTCATATTGAGCCATTTATAAACTGGTAAGGTGTGATCATCAATTGATCTATTTAAGTCGAATTGTTGAGTTGATTTAGTTTCTATTGGTTCTTAACGTTGTTTGCAAGTTTTAGAAAGTTGGTACCAGCTTTACCAGCTTAATAGACCGAGTCGCTTAAAGAAACCCGATGCTAATTTTATTTACGAATGATGTACAGATTTGGCGTCTTTCTACAAAACGGCCCTAAATAAACATTCATTTTTACCACAGCAAAATTTCTAGTCGCTTGGTTCTGTTAATTATACTGTCAGGGGTAGCTTGTTGCCCGCGTCCGTCCAAATGACTACACTAACCTGGAATTATATTAAACCTTAGCTACTCCTGGGGCGACTTCGGAGTCCAAACAATTTACAACGAGACCCAAATATTCTACATTTTTTCAGAACACAAAGCCACACCATTCCATATTAGCCTGGGTTGCCAAGTTTTGGTTAGGTCCCCAAAACGAAGTGGAAATGTTTTATCATATATCTCTCTCTGATCGTAACATACTTACTTTCTTGAATACAGTATATGACCATTAGAGTACACTCTCATTAAAGAATGTATATTTCTGTCCTCTTTGTCCAGATCCGTCAGCCTGGAATTGAACGCGTAGGTGTCCGGCCTCCATATCAGACTGATTTCTTCTCTGACGAGCGTAACTGTTGAGTTAACCGCGTTTGCTAGGCGAGGATCCTTCCACTCTTGACGAAAGTACATGAAGGCACTTACTTCCTACATTCAAGCAAAGTAGAGTTTTCATGTCAAACTTTTGTGACTCAGTTTTGCAACAGAATCAAAATAGCTCGAAATTAACTGTGATCGTTTATCACCATCAAAATGAAATATTTATTGAAGTATCTTCTCCCTTTTTTGGCAGGCTCAACAACAAGGAATTAGCTTATTTCTGTTAAGCAACCAACTCAAAAGGGAAGCCGATTCTTCACTGATTCCAACCAACGCAACGAGCTGATTTATTGCTTACCAAAAAGCTATTACCCAGTTCTATGCGTTTGTTACCTGTTTGGTAAAAAAGAACACGAGCTAAAAAAATATAGCTAATTTGAAGCAACTCCAATTTCAAAGCAGAACAGTTGCTTATGTTAGTGTTACGCAAAAAATCAGAATTCAGATTAAATGTGAAACGAGCACTATACAAAGAAAGAAAACCACATTAACCCCTTGAGTCCAGCAATCTGAATCTCATATCAATGCAAAGCAACGCTTTTGTTGGTGCATTTTATTGTACTTTGGGCGAAATCAAAACGAAGAACAAGCCAAATAAAACAAAGACGAAAGCAGTGTCTATGAGCCAGGTGATTGATCTCAGAAGCGCAGGTCTGACCGAGACTGTCGTTCTTGGTGATACTGATCACGATAGTGACACTTTTTAACTTTCACAGCAGCGTCGAAGACGCCTGGAATATGACGTGCTGGACCTTGTACAAACTGTTGAGCGTAATGATGCGTGAAAAAATCATTTCATGGAAGCCAAAGTAATCTTTTAGGAGATTAGAGCCGGAGAGTAACTTAAGCATGACCAGGTCACCAATTAGATCCAGCATCAAATAGCTCCACATTCACTGCGTTTATTCCCTGTTTCCTTTTTGTTCTCTAGATTCTCTTAGTTCTGAGTTTGATCGGTAAATATCGATATCACTGAAATGCAGTTTTTACATGGATGGACTGTATAGTTCTTTGGGTGTCCTGCGTGAGTAGATCTTAGATGCCCACCATATTGACTTCCTCTATTTTCCCAAATGACTCCACATATGCATTCACCAGAATCCATGTGGAATTCACTGCAAAAAACAAAACATAATTGAAAATTGTAAGGAAAAGTAAGATAATAGAAACGCGCAATCCATAAGCGAATTTTCTACCTGGCCCTTGAAGAAAATCGGCCAGGCGAGGTGTTTCGATAGCACAGATCTTTTATCCTTTCATATCATAGTCACAATTGTAGTCAATAATAATTTATTTCAGTTCCCGGCCCTGCGTTTCTATTCAATTTTCGTATCAAATACTATACGTTATCGACGTGCTGTGTTGTGCATTTTGCCGATGAAAAGGCGTCGATGTTAATTTTCCTGATTCGCAGCCTTTACCTGTCATATCAGCTTAAATGAAGAACAAAAAGAACATATTGACGAAAAAAACCTCGCAACTTTAAGCGGCCTTTTCCATATTTAGGTGTGACATGCCAGAAAGCAGAACTGGTTTGTAAGGCGAGCTGAAATACACGACGGTGAGACAACTTCAGTGATTTCTTTGCTTAAAATTTCTTCTTCCGAAAATACATGTCTCACAGTACCTTCATCAAAACTATCTCATCCCCTACTCAGTCCCTCGAGGGACTATAGCATTTCCCACTGATGACACCCTTCCAGAAGAGACTGACATTAAATAAGACTCACACCTCCATAATAGGGATGGGTTCCTCTGTCGTAATTTGTTGTTATCAAATGTTTCTTGAGGACTTGAAGAGGTGAAAGATTAGCACTAGAAAAGAAACACGATTTGCATACTTATTTTCACTTGAACATGGTAAACTTTTATGAAAATGGCCATTATTAACAGTATTCAAGAGCTAATTGTACCAATAACAAAATTCTTGAAACTGATTGGCTATCAACATCTATGATTTTGGCATTAATAGAACAGTGCAATTTTGCAGTGTATGCGTCATGCCTAAGTAATTAGGGAACTTTAGCAACGACGACGGCGACGGCAACGAAAACGTCACTTCAAAATAGGACTTCTCGTTTTTGTAGCGCTTTCGCTATTATTCCAATTTGTTTAACTTGGAAAGGACTGGCGAACTATTCAGGGACTAAATTGTTATGAACGCCATTAATATAAAGTAAGGAAAAAGAAAGAAAACTTTACAGTCACACGTTCCCGTTCTCGCCAAAACTTAAAATTTGGTCATTTCACGATGTTGTTTTGCAGAGGACGGGAAAGAAATATACCAAAATGTAAAACGCACGTGCAGAGCCATTGTTGTTGCTCATTAAGCCTATTGTTTTGTGGCGTTGTCATTGCCGTTGCCGTCGTCGTTGCTAAAGCTCCCTATTGGACAGCGCGCGGCGCCATCGCAAGCGCTGCACGAGGACAGTTGCAATTTACCAAGTTTTTTCTTACGCATCTCGCAGTGAAAACTGTGGCCTTTTTCCCCAAATGGTTTCCTCTTCTTTATCGAATTTTGTTATAAGAAAATGATACATAAGAGTCAAACTTTAAAGGCAATGACTTATTATGGAGGTTCGACATACCTTGCTGCAGCAGCTATCAAAGTCGCTTGGAAAATAATTATGAACCAGGTCATCTTGAATAGCGAGCATCCGCAGCTTCTTGTTATATAACTTTTAATGGAAAGGAGCAAGCGAATCAATCATTCATTCAGGGCATTATTTGGAAACTGCACGGTGAAGGTTCAGTTGCTGTTTCCTTTATCTCGTAATAGTGGCGGCGCAGAAACAGCGGTATTTTGCACATGGGTGCTTCAATTGGACCAAATTTGGACAATACCATAGGGGGCAAATATGGTCCAGTGCATGACGCCATCAGACCACGCCCAATGTCACGTGACCAGCAACAGAAAAATGCATTTTAACTAAATGGCTAAAATCTTTTTCCCTCATTTTCTGTACAATAACAATTCAAAAGCCGTTTTGAAGAAACTCAAGCATGCGTTTTGGCTTATGATAAAAAAAAAAAAACTGAGAATGGAAAATGTTCTTCTTTGACCACTCTTTTGAACATAATTTTTTGTTTTTCATTTTGTCGCAAAACCCATGCTTGAATTCCAAGAAAATATGATGTTCTTTCGAATAGTTTTAAAATCCAGCATTTACAATTATCTCTCAGGGAGAAAAGTCCTTTTTTCGCGGCACCGGAAGTGGCGTGCGAATTTTCTGCGGCCTGGTGCTTAAGCATTATGGCCAGTCACATCGATTACACTCGAACTCGAACTCTTCAACTTTGTTTTGTTTTACCGACCAAAATTCGAATTCAGTTTTTTTTCGCAGTCACGGTGTTGTAGATGACCTAAATTACTGTTAACTAGGTTCTCAAGCGAGGCTGATGTTGTAAGGAGAAGTTGTCCATCACAAGTTTCGAGCTCACCATTATCAGTCAGGTTTTCTATTGAGTGGTTAAAGTGGTTAGCATTTTTGAATGAAATTCTTGTGATCTAGAGTTGCTTTCAAGAATAATTTACAAGCCTCCTTGCTCGCCGTCTGCTGCTCCATGCTGCCTTGAGAGAGCTTCGATTCGTTTATCTGTGTTATATCTAAACAATGGAGTTTCTCAGTTCGGAAGGACAGTTCACGGACACAGGTTCACAGGATCGCACAGTTTTATTGCAAGAGACGTCAGAGAAAATCGGAGCGGTCAAAAAGGCTGCGGACACAGAGTTTGCTTTGAAGTTTGCAGGTGATGACAGCGCAGTACTAATTTCAGTTTGTGTCTCCGCATCTTTGAGATTTCGATTCCCAACCTGACACTGGAAATCTTTTACTGTCACCTTTTCGAGATGCTGTGCAGCCATCGCTGCGGCTTCCTGTTTACGTCCGTACGTGGATGGCATTTTCAAGCAGAACACTCAAGTTTCAAAAATAAAGGCACGACTCACATGTTGTAAACGTAAAGCAGAAAATTAATTAATAAAAATATAAATAAAAGGTTTTTCTTGTGTTTGTTGCAACGAAGTAAAAAAAAAAGTTACCGGTGACTTGAATCGCCGACGGGCCGGCGCCGAAAAAAGCGCGCGAAAAAATTTTGGCTGACCGGAAGTGAAATTGCACTTGGGTACCAACCGTGTACCTTAGCAACGAGATACTTCAATGGGCCCTTAAAGCTCAAGGTATAAATATTCAGTGACTAAAGACAGTAAACACTTCAGAAAGAAAGGAAAAAGTTTTAGGACAAAGGCCTCACCAGTTTTTGAATAACCACAAATGCAATAAGCATGCAAAGAACAACCAGGGACGAATCTCTTAGTCGTATGCAACACAAACAACGGACATTATTTGTTTTCACAGAGATGCCAATGTAGAATACCCAGGACCGCCACCAAAAGTGGGCTTAGTCGAAACTGTCACTGGGTTAGTGCTTTCAGCAAATCCTCACTACATCTCAGCGTTATATCACAGAAAGTCGAGCTGCCGTTCTATTCATCTCTTTTAAATTTGAAGTCTAAAACAAGGTTAGGGCTGCTGAAATTAAGTTTTCTGTAAAGAATTCAACGCTTATTCGCCTAATTTTGCGACGAAATATGACGCAAAATGTAAGTGCGTATAGCTACTTGGTCAGGTGATCGTCTGTTTAAATTTAAGTTTCATTTCCATACTATTCAGTAACCAGCTGTATATGGAAATGTATGGCTGTTTTTGATTTTTATAGAAAAGCCTTCGTCAAAATCAGTGCCCAACAGAAATAACGAGGATACCTAAATACCGAGTCGGGACTCGAGCCAGGGTTCGATCCTATATTTGATAGCTCCTTGTCTCTCATCCCTCAAGTCACTAATATTTGCAAGACTGCTTGTTATCATCTACGTGGTATCTGCAAGATACGTAAATTCTTGTCTTATGACTCCACTGTTAAGTTAGTCCATGCCTTCATAACTTCCAGGTTGGATTATTGTAACTCCTGGTTGTTTGGTCTCCCAGAGTTCGCATTAAAACTTCTTCAGCTGATCAAAAACTCTGCCGCTCGTCTCATTTTCATGGCTCGAAAGCACGATCACGTAACGCCGTTGCTGATTGAGCTCCACTGGCTACCGGTTGAATACAGCTCAAGATTTTCTTGATAACGTTCAAGGTGCTCATGGTTTTGCTCCATCGTATCTGTGTGACCTGCTCAAGCCATATGTCCCCAGCCGTGCGCCGCGCTCAGTAAAGAGAAAGTTGTTGTTTAAGCTCCGTTTTCTGCTAAAAAGTTATGGTGGTAGATGTTTTCAGATTGCTGCACCTACCCTTTGGAATGATCTGCCCGACGATGTTAAGAACAAGGATACTTCACAAATTGATGTGATCAAGTAAGCTGAAACCACTCTAAGGGTAATAAGGCCACAAGGTAGCGGGCATTACCCCTTAAGCCCAAGCATTAGCAGCCATGGACAGCTGTTCGGCCTAGTTAGGCCTCATCAGCATGGCACATCTTATTTGTGAAGTATCCTTGTCACTCCAGCCACATCCCACAAGCTTTACGATGTTAAGAACAGTTTGACAATTGATTCCTTCAAGAAAATTCTTAAAACTTTAATTTTTAGGAAAGCTTCTGCTTAACATTTTGCGGCTTCTTTCAATCTGCTTTTTTATTTTTCTTTCTGTTTTATCGATAATTTTATCTAGGATTTGATATTATGTAGTATTATTTTAATTTTGTAGTTTTATATGTAAAACGCCTTGAATGTCAAGTTAATCTACGCGCATGCGATGAAAGCGAGTCACTTTGAAGCAGAATTTAGTGACTCGAGCTGAGCACGTTTTTCGTGAAAAAGCGGGTGGAACGGCTTTCACTTAGATGTACGAGCCGAAGGAAGCGAATTTGTAATCCATCAAAAAAAACAACGGTACCATGTGCCAAACTATAATCAAAATGAAGACACAATTTCAGTTTATTTTGATAGACTCGAACACGATTGGCCTTAGTGCCCAAAGAGTGGCTTCAGTTTGCCAGATCACATTAATTTCTGAGGTATCCTTGCCACTCCAGCCACATCCCACAAGCTTTACATTTTTACTGCTTGTTATATTCATTTGGGGGTACTTGAGCCTGAGTATTAGCTATGCCATGCTGATGAGCCAGGCCTAACAAGTTCGAAACAGCTTTCCATGGCTGCTAATGCTTGGGCTCAATCTTTAATTTGGTAGATTTATGAGGGGAAATGCCCGCTACCATGTGGCCTTAGTGCCCAAAGAGTTGCTACAGCTTACCAGATCACATTAATTTGTGAGTTATCCTTGCCACTCCAACCACATCCAGCAAGCTTTACATTTTCACTGTATGTCTTCCTTTACTCGGCATGTTCGACAATCAACTTTCTCTTCATTTCACAGACTCTTTGGTTGCCGTTTTGGGTACTTAACAAAAGTAGTAAAAATTGAGTGCAAGTCACTTGGAAGACAAAGAAACACAGTTTTGTTCGCGCTAAAAGTTGTATATGCATGTAGTTTTGTTAACTGGATTTCAACTGATTAACTGCTAACACGTAGAAGGTTTTGCATGAATGAATGTTGAGCTGCGTCCTTGCTGTACTTTGCGAGGACGATTAGCTCAGACAGTTATTGTTATTATTATTATTATTATTAAATTATAATGACAGAAAAGGATTTCGGTGGTGTAAGCGACGTAAGTAAACAACTCTACGAACGCATGAATTAGTTGAAAAATAAATTCTCGCTGGCCCACACTACGTAAGAATTAACCCAATACTCTGAACCTTGATTTCTCTCAGTTCGCGCTTAAAAAATCGCTACATAACTAAAGAAGGACGCAACTTGGTGCTTACCTGATCCCGTGAATTCGTGACGTCACGGCAAACGCAAGTATTCCCTTATATACTGTATTCGCTTTGCAATAATATTTTTATCGTATTTTATCTGCCATGGCTTAGGTTTCGGGAAATACAGTTCTCTTTCCTTTTCCTCATCATAACTGGGTCAGCTACATTAGGCGAAAGGCAAAAGGACGTACCACCGCTACTTTTGAGAACACAAGAAGAATGGATAGATGTACGGTGAAGCTTTTTACGCTGTTCAATGAATTCGCAATTCAAGTCGTGTTTTATCAAGTCTTAACTTGATAAAACACTCCTGCTCATTTATTAAACCTTGCATAATTATCGGTTCCACAGTCGGCCTCTATCACCTCTGTTCGCATAATTACTCCCTCTTCAAGTTTTATCTGCTTTAAAATATTTATCCGCTATTTCTTGTGTAAAACAATAAGAGAAACGGTACGATTTATTGGGATCGTAGACAGAGAAAGCGTTCGAATGAAATTTGCTATTTTCTGGGTTAAAGTACACAATTTGCATTTGTCTGACTTCCCTGTGAAGGAGGACTGGCACATTTATTCTGAATCTAAACAAGGGTGTAATAGATCCTTTTCGACTTAAACTGAATTGTTTCTCTTTACGTTTCCTACACTCATGTTTTCGGGGTTTCATATTTATCGGGAAAATTATGGGGTTAAACGTGTGTATCTATGTATCTTCTCGTTAGGTCGATTCCGTGAGGCTTATAGTCTTCACTCGGTCGTAAAGAGTCTTTCATTAGCAGGTGTATTGTCACCTCCGTAAATTTACTTTATTAAAATGAACTCCAATAACCGATTGTTTTGGGATCCCCAGTGTCAAAGAGAGCCAACTTTGAACACGAATTACAAAAGAAGCCCTTACACCGCGGGTTGCACGGTTTTTGATTTATAACGTAAGAACTCGAAGTTTGAAGCAGTCCTGTGACTGATTAAGGAATAATATGGTTTCCTTGGTTATTTTACCTAATGGAAAACTGTACGTGTATTGCTTCTCTCGAAGGTGTTTTCAGTCGTAGATTGGAAAACCAAACTAATGGACTCCTAATGAAGGTTTGTTTTAGGCTCGCGATCATTCACACGTTAAAGCCGAGGTTCGCATACTGATTACTTTTATTAGCCTTATTAGGACCTCTTAGGTTCATTGTTACCAACGCAACCTTTTCAGTTTAATTTCACTCACTCACTCACTCACTCACACTTTTCTAAGGTTAAACTGAAATCTGTTTCAACAGAATCTTGGCAAAACGTATGGACTTTCCAACTAGTGGCTTAACTGTAGAATACCCCGCTGCTCGAATAGGCGTCCTGAAAAGAGTGGCTACGCGGCTACGTGGCTACGTGACAACGAAGAAGATTTAAATATAACGTGAATACATACGCGGCTACGTAGCCTCCGACGCAGACGTCACGCGTTCTTCCCCCACGAACGTCTGCCCAACTGAGCCGCTACTTCCGTTCGCGGCGGTTAGCTTCGCCTTCTACTACTTCCTACAAGGCAAAGTGTGAATGATGGGACTGGGACTCTGCTAAATGCATTACCTACTGTGTTAACTACCATCAACGGATCGCACTGAAAAGCTGGTTTACTAACTCAGATCAGACACCACTGACCTGTTGGTAACAACTTCCCGCACCTTACAAACGACTTATTGACGGCATCAACAACAGACAAATAATAGACAAACCGACTAATTTTACAAACAATACACCTACGGACATTTGACTGACAAAAGACGGATAGATCTATACGCACCAATCACGGTTTACAGCCTTCACAGCCAATGACATCACGGCCTCAATGACAGACGACCAATAGCAACACGACTTTGTTGACCAATCAGATAACCGACCAGAGCACTTCAGTATACCATCTATTAACGTTACTCAAATCACTTGACTCTAATGATGACTTCCGCTCAGGTTGTCGAAACCTCAGACAATGTCATCACAAACAGTCCAGTTCTCAGAACTTCACTCAACTGGACGATCGCACTTCACTTTGTTATGACATGACTCCCGGGTTCAAACCATTACGACAATGTGAAGACATACGCGGCTACGCAAGGAAACAAGCGTGAGGCCACTAAGGCGCTTCACAAAATGTATATTCTTCGTTCTTTTAGCGCGAGATCACATAAACGCTACACACAATGTATTTTCTTAGTTTTAAGAGCATGAGTAGCCACGTACCGTGTAGCAATATAGTGTGAATACATACGCGCGCGCTACGTGACAACAATGATTATAAAATATTTAAGATAGTACGTGCCCACTCATTGGTCAATAAGTGTGTTTAGATGAGAGTATGTAAACACGGTTGTGACGTCACGCTGTTTGTGTTTTCCGGTACAATTTGAAAACATTTCAAAGCTTTCGCAAGACTCATAAAGCAATTTCAAGAACAAATATCAAGAAAATAATAATAATAATAATAATAATAATAATAATAATTAAATAATTAAATAACAATATATAATTATAATAAGAACCTTCCCAGAATCCTTTGCAGCTGGAAAATCGTCAATCCCAAATAACTTGGTCAGTTTGAGGGCAGCAAGACCCCCACGTTGTCTAGAAATAAGTCTTACCATAAACTAATTATTGTACAAGACTAAGGGCGATGACGTCATCGCTCACGTGACTTTGCTCACAAGTGCGTTTTTGCTCACTGTGACGAAATTATTTTGTTATTGAAAAAGCAGTCAACGTGGTTTGAAGCACAATGGTGTGAGCCATTTCGGACTGCCCGGGTACCGAACAAAATATAAATATTAAGGGAGGTATGTACAATTTTCAAAAAGTGGGAGTCTGGGTACAAGTGCTATCTCGCGTTGCATTAAACGCGAGGAAACAAAAATTTGGATATTGGTAGATATTGTTATGAAATATATATTTTTGTCATTTTTAATGCTGTGACGTCATCGGTCACGTGACCAGAACGGACCGAAGTTTAATATTCGCTCTAAAAGTTTACTAGACCTTTCTCCAAGAATATTTTTAAGCGAAGTTGTAGTTTAATAAATAGTGTTTTAAAAAATGGCCATGATTACTTTTTCCTAAAAAAGTGCGGCAGTAGAAAATCTAACTGAAAAGTTTGTCAGCTTCCTGCTCAACGACCATTTGAGGTAGGAATAAAAGAAAATGTTGCCTAAGGCTTGAGAGTATGTTCTTTATGATGGCGTTGCCAGTTTCTTCTAATTTCAATTGCTTTTGGCGAGGATCGATGTTTAAGATTTTTTTCAGAGGAGAGGGCCTGGAGGAAAGAACGAAAATGAGGCTATACTTTCGCGCGCTTTTTGTTCACTGCGACGCCGCGCCACAAAAGGTTAGCTAGTAAAAAAAATTCCAAGGACTGGACAACAGACTGGACTTGCAATTTCTTTAAACGGAACTTTTGACGACTTTTTAAATTTTTTTTTTATGGCTGCTGTCTGCTCAGGGACAATGTATACTTGAGAAGGTAAGTTGATACAGATAGTTGTTGCTGTTTGTTAAAAAACAAAACAAAAAAAAGCGCGTTTGTGGTACACTTAAATGCACTCCCCACCTAAAAAGTGTTGTTTAATTCTTGAAATTATAAAACTTAAACTAGAAGTTGCAGCAATGCGAATAAAATCAAATTAATGCTAACATTAAATGAAACAATTTAAGTTGCTTAAGGCAACCGATGCAAGTTCAGTAATTTTACTAAATATGATATTTGAAGGTTAAAAACGTATCTTAAACAGTGACGGAATAAATGATTACTTTATTTTCAACCGGAACTTAAAACGTTACCTTCATTCGCACAGACATCAAAACTTTATTTTATACTGTCCATGAACTAAATTCCCTATTACAATTATAACAAAGTGTACAATAAAGCCATTATTCAAAGTATTGGCCTAAGAAAAATAGTTGCGCATAAACAAATACTGGAACAGTTCGTGCTTTCAAATGGATTACCCTAATGAATTACACGATTCCGACACATAAGTTTAATTTGAGTGGCGAAACATTTTGTTGTATCTGAAAAATTACTGTACTACAAAAAAACGTTTTCACAGAGGTTGTAATGCAGGGGGTTCACATAATTTAATTCAATTTTTATAAAGCTAAAAATTGTATGTCAAAGATTCAGCAGAAACAGAGAAAAGTTTTAAAATCACGGCTGTTTGTGCGAGTTCGTGTACGGTGCGCGCTAAACGCGGAAAGTACCTAAGCTTAATAACTCTGAAGACGTCAAGTACTTAAGTTTATGTCAAAACCGACCAAGAACCAGTCGAAAAAAACAAAGAAAGATTAGCAAATAATTGTTTTAATAGATTTGGCAGTTTTACAAAGTGTTACGCTTCTGGTTTGTGGCACCTATTTACGATGGTAGTCTGAGGAAAAACCTTTTTACAACAATGTTTAAATTATAAGCTTAAGCTTACGGTAAATTTCATTTGAATCTATTTTTTAAATTGAGGGGAAATTAAAATGTAATTTGCTATAAGAATGGGTCCAACACAGAAATCCTGAAAACCTTCTTCACAAACAAACTGACGATAAACTTGAAAACCAAATTTGAGAGTAGGCTTAACTTCTTGCCGAGCCATATAAAAGTTGGGCACATAAACAAAGACAACGCTTATCTGGCTTATCGGTTGACCGTAAGTTTTTTGAAGAAAACGACTAAATAAAAGGTCAACGGTAAATACCTTCTCCAATCGTCGAAAAGGCTACATCGGGCCACTGCGTAAATCGCACATCCTTCGTCTTTAGTCATGCTCACAGCACAGCGGGAAAATTTATGTGTTGTCGAATGCAGTCGCGGCGCGAATACAATCCCTTTCACAACGCTTTAGATACATCCAAAAAGCCGTCCATCAAGCCTTGATATAATTCTTCCTAGGGTGGCCAGTTAAAAATATTTTCACAGTCTAACACATCTTCAGGTGACCTAGTCGAAGTGGCGGAAGGAGAGTGGAGTCGAACGAGGTATCGCACAGCGTTGACGTGGACGTCGTTAATCCACTGACTTGATCTAAAGTTTTATGCTTCGGACTAGAAATTTTCCATTACTTAGTTGAATTTGACGGCAAATCTCCCATTTTGGCGACCTTTTCAGCTTTTCACCACAGCTCTTTCACCACACAAATCTTTCCACAGTCTAACACATCTTCAGGTGACCTATTCGAAGTGGCGGAACGAGAGAGTCGAACGAGGTATCGCACAGCGTTCATGTGCTCGCTAATCCACTGACTTGGTCTAAGGTTTTATGAGACAGGATGAACCAAATTTCAAAATCATTTCACCGTTTTGAACGTAGTTAAGCTTCGGACTAGAAATTTCCCATTACTTTGTTAAACTTGACCGCAAATACCACTTTCACCACAGCTACAGCGCTGTCGCAAGCAAACCGTCGCTTCGTTCCAGAAGGTCGATTCACTTTCTGTGATTGGTTAAACAAAATGACGTGTGAATCGCGAGGTGTGGAGAATCTACCATTCGATGACAAACATAGCGGGCAATGTCTTCCTTCGTAATTTTAACCAAAGAAAAAAATTGCAAAACATTTAAGTTTTGGTTTATCGTGAACTAAAAAAACTGTCAGAACAAGAGCGGATAGGCGTGTTTTCAGAGCATCTCTCTCTCTCTCTCTCAACTAACACTTGTGATTTCTGGTATGAATGAATTAATATGCAAAAACTAAAAAGGTAAAAATAATAAAGAAAAATTGTCAACTATTTTCCCAAAGAAGTACAAATACACTTGCCTCGATCCAAGCCCATTCATAATAAATATCCACAAAAATATGAATACAATCTTCCGTCTGTACAACATTTAACCCCCAAATTTCAATACAACCATTTTTTTTTTTTTTTACATTTATTAGTAAGCTCTGGCTTGCTGGCTCAGCAACAAATAACTT